>JAWVGU010000185.1:152500-252896 GCA_037039885.1 Miamiensis avidus | reverse complement strand
CCCCAACCCCAACCCCAACCCCCACCCCAACCCCAATACTATAATTAAATTTATTATTACAATTAAAAATAAATTGAATAATTATTATATGTAACATTTTTATAAACAGAATATTAAAAAAATTTAAAAACTTTAAAATAATTCAATAAATATATTATTTAGTAAAATAATTAAATATTGAATATAATTTTAATAAAATCATTAAATATTGAATTTAATTTAAATTAATTATATTAAATTTTTGTGAATAAGTATTTACTATACTAAAATCAGACATAGAATTTATAATACTTTAATATTTTTTTTCATAATATTAATAATTGAGTAAAAATAATATTATTTGCCCGGTAATAAAAGAAATATTAATTTCTTATATAACTATAATAAATTTTAAATATTAGCTTTATAATTTATATATTAGCCCTAAAAATAATAATCTATATACTTAAACTAGATAAAGACATAATAACTTGTTTATAATTTTTTTCATATTAGTTTATAATCAAGAATAGCCTCAATATATTTTATGATATTTATTAGCATGTTATAATTTTATATTTATATCATACAAAATTTTGGATATATTTATTAATAAATATATGATTTTTATTTAAATTATGATTCATAAACATATGATATTATTTAAAATAATAAAATTAATTTATCATTTATCATTAAATCTACCACTAATTTGATGGAAGTAAAATTTACCATAATTAAATTTTAATACTATTCTTCAAATATTAATTCCATACAAAAACAATAAAATTTAAAATATAAAAATATCAATGATAAAGAATATAGCTAAGTTGGCGTTTTAAAATTAGTTTTTATCATCGCCATAGAATAAAATATTTTAGCCATTATTCAGGTTTTCAACTGGAAATGGACTTGATTCTGTAAAACCTCAGTTGTTGGATTAATAATAAGGAATTGATTAAAAAATAAAAGTGTTAGAAGATTAGCAACCATTTTTCGTAAAATAATGTTACAAATTGTTTAATAGTGGCAAATAAAATAGATATATTTATATGAACATATTATTAAAATAAAAGGATAGACTCATATATTTCGATCCTGATGTTATGGCAAATCTACCGGGCCCACTTGCAAGATTTGATCCCATTGTTGAAAACGTGAAGGTAATATATATTGAATAAATTTTGAAATTAGTAAAGTTAATTAAAATTTACAATCGTATATACAGGACTTTTTAGTTAATATGCATGACTTTGGAATTCCTTGGTATTAATAAAATATTATATAATTAATTTCTATATCATACATAATAAAAAATATATATATCTGAAAAATAAGATAGGTTAGGAGTAATTAGTCTTACATGCTTAATGTGTAGAACAACATTATTACCTTTGATTTATCTCCAGATTTAAAGGGCAAATAGACTTACAGCTGTAATTATAAATTTTAGTTTATTTATATGTAATATTTCGATTAATTTTTTTGCAAGTGAGATAATATTTTTTAAAGATTTCACCAGTCATTATTCAGCTAAAAAAACTTACTGACTAAAGTACTCTTCCGAAATACGAAAAATGGGGACTATTTCTTAAAGGAAGTTTTTCTATTGTTAGGTATAACATTTTAATAAAAAAGTATATTAAAAATTTAAAATTAAATGTATTTTTTAGAAAATAGAAATTAAAAATATTTAGACTTTTTGTCTATAATATGTGTCATATTCCTTTGATGGTAACAATGGTTTGGGGAATCAGAAGGTTATTAATAGAAGAAAGTGTTAAAAACACAAGTCTGTTATGGATTCCTGTATTATTATTTTTCAAAATTATTCATTTGATAATATTTGATCCTATTAACTTATTTTAATTTATCATTAAAGAGTCTTTCTGGAATAGATCCGTATTATGTTGTTCCCTTTATGACTGTAGGATGCTATTATTATAATTTTTAAAGATTTATAACCCCTGAAAATAAACACACCTTTATTTCTAAATTGAGAAATGTAGGTTAAGTCTTTCTAATTTTATGGCTCCCCCTTTTATGCAACTGGCCTTCAGCTATAGTTTGGTATATGTTTTCAAATGCAGTCATTAGTATTTTGTAGACCACTCTCTTGATAACACCTCAATTTTTGCGAATGGTTGAACCTAAAATGTTACTTTACTAATATTTATTAAAGATTGTAGAATATGACAAGACTTAAAGTGAAACACTCATAGGTAGGCGAACTTCAATTTTAAATCAAAGTCTTATTTGTTTATCAATATATTTAATTTATCTATTAGAAACTATTAAAAATGGAGAAGAATCCTTTAATGACAAGGCAATTTCAGAAGATGTGCTAGTTTTTTAAACTGAATAAATGTTGAAAAAATTAAATGCTGAAATATATGATGATATTCAATAAAAATAAGAGAATGAAGAAGATGCTTAAAAATAACAATTTTAATCTTAAGAATTGAAATTCTGAAAATATGAGCTTTATATTATAATATTTAATATATTTTAACGATTTATATACACTTTATATTTTTGCGTCTAGAAATTAGTAAATGAAATTACAACAAAAAAATTAAGTATTATTTTTGATTTAATTTATAGAACTAGCGTGTAGTTTTTGTGAAGTTAATTTCCTCCCAATTATTATAATTAAATTACTACACTTCTCTCCAAATAAACTAATTAATTTTAGAAAATCAGAATTTCCACTTAAAGGAATCAAATAACATTTTTTAAAAAATCCGCAGAGGTAAAAACAAAATCTATATATATCTTATAATAATAATAAGGGTTTGATCAGAAAAAAAGCCTTAATCCTACTTTAATAACTCTAAAACTTTTTTATAATTAGTTTTTAACTTGGATTGTGAGAAGAATATAGAAAATATATTTGAAATTTAAGATTCGATCGATAAGAAAAAGAAATTAACTTTTGAAATAATATTTAATAATTCCATCATTTTAATGTATTTAATCAATATTTAAAATTATATATATATGTACACTATTATAAAAATCGAGGACATTTTATATTAAGAACTTTAGCCTTCCATTTATAATATTATATAAATTACTCTATTATTTAATATACATCACTTAAATTTCAAGCTATTCAAATATAGTTTGAATAGCAATGAAAAAATATTAATTTAAAATTTAAATAAATTCTAAATTAAATATTTAAATAAGAGTACAATGAGTATTAAAATATATTTTTGTACCTAAAAATATTATTTAAATACCAAATGAAATAATAATTCTAATTTCTTCTATTTTGTCATTAGTTTTCTTTATTCATAATTCTTAGTAAAATACATAATAATATTAATATGGAAGGTCATATAACATTTCAGATAGTTTCAGAAAATAAGTCAGATTTTGTTACTTTTTAAGGGTCTTAGATTGATGTAAAAAGTTTAAAAGAATTGATAAGTATTAAGTTAGGTGAAAATTTTATTAAATTTCTATATTATTATATATAAGTGTTAATAAAAGAAATATATTTATTATGAAAAAATTATTTTTTATATATATATATAATATATATAAATATTTAAAATAGGATTTTAAAAACAAGAATAAGTTATAAATAATGGTAGAGAAAGTAGAAACACTGCTCCCTTATAACTATCAATTTATGATAGTTTAAATAAATAGGAATATGCAGATTCCTTAAAAATAAGAACAAACTCTAAAGTGTTAGTAGAAAGGAGGTCAAGAACAAATGAAGGATTTTTCTCAAGTGGAACAGATGCAAGCAAACAATGCAGATTTTGTAAAGAAGTTAAGGATCTTACTTATTAGAAATGTTGTTTTAACTAGCTATGTGTTAATTGTGTTGATAAAAAATAAAAAAGTTAAAAATGTCCTTTATGCTTGACTTATGCATCATAAAATTTTCCTAAAAAGGGATTGGCTACCACACTTTAAGAATTGATTCCTATTGCCTCCAACGCAAGATTTTTCATTATTAAAAGTTCTAATTAAGAAAACATAATCTAAGCTAAAGAATTTTGTAAATGGGCCACTACTAAATCAAATGAAGTATAAATAAAATATATTTTCAGTCATTTATATTTTATTTTTATTTTATTATTTTTTAATCTAATCTAGAGAAGATTATTTGATGCTTTCAATACAATCCCCAATGTTTTACTATTTTTTAAATTCGGAAATAGAGAAAATAATTTCCAAGGACTTGCAAGAATGGAGACAACAGGAAGATAAAATGACATGGATTATATCCAGTGGAGAAAATCTGGTATACATTTAAAATAGTACAAGTTTCTTAAATATATTTGATATTTAATTATTATATAGATCATATTAAATTGGGAGTAAATTTCGATATTAAATGGCTTAGAATTGGATCTATTATTGATTAAGCAAAATTATATTAAATAATTAACACTATGACATAATATCCTGTTTTAAATGGAAGAGATTGGTAATATAAAATAGTATTTACTTAAATATGAAAATTATATATTTATACATTTTAGTCAAGAAGTTGGGCCAGTAGAAGGTAAATTAATTTGCACTTTATTCGAATAGCCTGCTCTGGAAATTCTTAATTAATAAGATAACGGTAATTAAAATGGTTCCTCGCAAAATCAGTAAGTGGCCAATGAAAATTCATTATAAAATAGTTAAAATGTAAAAAGAATAGTATAAATATTTCTAATAATAATACTCATATAGTTTAATTTATTTTAATATCTTTAGAGAATAATTCCTGAAAAATAAATTGAAATTGATCAAACTCAGATACAAAATTAAAGTGAATTAATTTAGGTATAAATTCCATAAAACCAAACAGATATCATAGAAGATCAGATAGACTGGGATGACTTGCTAGAGGAAGAAGCTGAGCCTGAAGAAGATGATGAAGAAGAAGAATAATAGGAGGAAGAAGAAGAGGATAAATAATAGGAAAATATAAAAAATTAATTATAAAATAATAGCGGAAATGAGGATTTATAAAAGGAATAACAAAGAAATGAAATAATAGATCAAATGGATCAAGAATAAACAATTATTTAAACTGAAATGATGGGAGAGAAAAATGAATAACCCCAATAAATTCAATAGATGGAATAGGAATAATGTACTAAACAGCAATCAGAATTTGAAAATAAAAATAAGCAGATAATTTTTCTACACATCCTATGCGATAAATTAATAGAGTAGATTCTAATGAAATTGATTATCACAGCAATACACCATCAGAAAAATAAAATTCTATGAATGATATCAATTCTTAGAAAAACTAAATAGAAGAAAAATAAATTTCCTAAAATTAAGAAGGTTCTTCTAATAATCCTTCATCAAAAAAACAAGTAGAAGTAGATCAAGCAGTTCTAATAGTTCCAGCAGTAAGGAAGAGCAAGAATAAAAGCAATAATAAAATGAAAATAAAATAAATGAAAATTAAGAACAAATATAATAGAACCAATAGGAATAGCTATAATAGTAATTGTAAACAACGGGATTTTAAGCAGCTGATTTTTTGGCAAATATTGCTCCCCAAAATTTAAAAATTGGATAAGATAATAATAATAGTTAAGGAGTTTAACCCAATAAATTGAATCCTCCTAATGGATTACCTTTTTTGGGAATGCCACCTATTGGGTAAAGGCCTAACATGCCTTAGCCTCCTATGATGGGTAATATGATGTTCCCTAACCCTGGATTAATGGGATTCTAAGGAGTTATGAATCCATAGTTCCCTATGATGGGAGGAATGAATATGAATAATCCAATGATGAATATGATGAATGCATTTTTGATGATGAATAATTTATAAGGTATAAAATATACATTAATTTATTCAGAAATTATAATAAAACATTTTTTATTTATAATTAAAGATTTGGATAAAGATAAGAAGAAAAAGAAAAAGAAAGATAGTAAAGAAAAAGATAAAGAAAAAGAAAAGAAAAAGATAAAAAGAAAAAATCTAAGAAAAACAAAAAAGATAAGAAAAATAAAAAATCCAAATCTAAAACTAGATCAAGATCCAGGTCGAGAACTCCCAATAAAAAAAAAGCTAAATGATCATTTAAAAATAATTTAATAAATTAAATAAATAATTATCATTAATTTCGTTTATACATTTTATTAAAAAAATCAAAATCGTATATATTTATTATTATAATATACATTTTAAATATATCCAATCTAGTAACAATTAAATTTTATATTTACTTATCATAAAAATTTTCTTTTTCTCCTTTTTTTCTTTTCATTTTCTAATTACTGAGCTACAGGCATTATTTAATGCTCTACTATTATCTTTTCGATTTCTTTTTTCGGACCTATTTAATATATAATATTAAAATGATATATTGCTAATAAAATAATATTAAAATTCTATAAAATGAAATTTGTTTATATTACCATTCAAAGAAAAATATACATAGAATCCAGAGGCTTACCATATAACAGAGGAAAGTAAAAATAAAATAAATATCTAGTGGATTACTTGATAATTTACACAAATATAACCCCAAAGCATTGTTGTAACAAACTATAAATATTATAAATATTTTTATAAATATGCAAAAATAGAAATTATAATCAAAATTATTACAACTAAAAAATGCATAGACATAAAAATTAACACTTTCGTTTTTGTTTGTCTTGATTTTTCTTTTTTGAATGCTCTTAATGCTATTTTATCAATGAATGCTTGTACAAAATCTTTAGTTGTATAAATCCTAATAGTTAAATTAAAGATAAATTTAAATAAAATTATACATACATTCATTCTAATATCAAAATTATTACCAGTTAAAAACAGTATCATATCCTTTGGATGGCAATCCCAACCCATGGTAACATAACCAAAATGTATAAATCAACCACCATAACATGTAAAGTTTAAACGCGGGAAAGAAGAACTCAGCGAAATATTTGTTTAAGGAATAAAAAGACTATAACTCTTTTTAATCATAGTAAAATAAACCTATTTAAACAAACAAAGTTTGAAGTTATTGTAAATTATTATTAAGAAAGTATTCTCAATATAAATAGCTTAAAATTTACCTGGATATACTTTATGAATCTTATCGAAATGCCATCTCAAAGAGTAAGATGCAAGCACAGGAGTTAAATGTATAAAAACGGAGCATGTATGCTAGAATGAGTGAAATACGACTGCGTTACTAAAAATCACTACTGACCATCCTTACGGTCCATTCGCAAAAACAAACATAATCTTTTTAATATGCACACTCCAACTATAGTCAATAGTTTAATTATATAAAAATAGCAAATTAAATATAAAAATTACTCATAGGGCACTAAATTAAAGGCCATTATTAAGAAAGAAAGTGCAGTAAAAAATATTGAAGTCCAACAAAAATCAGTCAGATAGTAATTATCTTTATTAGAATATCCTATGTAAAGTCTGGTAGGGGCTATAACAAATATTTTAACTATAAATAGAATCCAATAATATTCAGGAGCAGTTCCAAATAAATAACAGGTCATGCTCACATTCATCACTCCAAAAAAAAGGTTAATCTGGACATTCCTTAATCTTACTGAATCCTAAAATATTATTTCAATATATTTTATTTATATTTATTTATTTATTAATAAAGGTTTGAATTATGGAAATAACAGATTCTATTTAAATATAAGAAAATACAAATCTAAACCTTTTTCTTAAATTCAATATTTTTTGATAAGCCAATAATACTCCTTCCTATTTATCTAAAGACATTGGTGAATCTTTATCTTTATCTTTATCTATGTCTTTTCCATTCTAAATTTCGTTTTTCTTCAATTCACTCATTTTATTTTTAATTTATTTATTCAATTACAATATTTTTATTCTTTTTGATTTGGTTTAGATACTTGCTTAATATTGTAAAATCAATCAATTACTGCGTTCCACATATTAATCCATAGTCGTCATATTCTTGTGAACATAAAATAAATCATAATCTATTTTAAATATAATGAATACTTATTTAATAAATTTAAGAGAATTTATATATTTTGTTGATTCCATAAATATATAAACAAGACTAATTTACCATTTATAAAAAGAAGAAAAATATATTGAAATGAAATTAAATAAGTAATATTTAAAATAATTTTATCTAATAAATTTATCGAATTATATTTTATATAAAAAACTATAATTATAGGATTTATTTATCAATTTTAGTAAACATGGATAAGTCAATCAATCAATCACTTAGTTTTAAGTCATTATCATGGCTTTCTCTGTTTTCGCTTATTTTTTCATCTGAAATTTATCTATTACTTCCAGACGATTTTTACTAATCTTCTTCATTCATATTGAATTCCTTACTTTATCCTCCTAATAAATTTTATGACATATTTATTATTTATGAATTAGCTAGTGAGGAAGAATATAACCCAGCATCTTATTAATTATTATTATAATGACCATTAACTTAATCAGAGTGTTTTTTCTTGCTCATGCAAGGAGACTCTCCCATTTCATGGAAATTACATTATTTATTGTCCATATGCTGGCTTTCTTCTTCAGGAATAACTTCAAAAGTCTTGATATTTACTTCTTTTTACCTTTGTGTCAATTGTTGTTCTACATCTTCGTCTCCAATGCCATCTATTTATTCATCCGAAGGCAATTGCAGATCATTTTCTTCTTATTTTTTTTTTTAATTTGTTTTTAATTATTAGATTTTTCTTATAAAGAGTTTCTCTATAAATATTATCTATTTCCTTTCTTTCCTGAAGAAGAACTCATATATTTTTAATAATCTTAAGCGTTGTTATTATGTAAAGATATCATCTTTTGTCCCTTTGGAGATAAATAGGGGTTATCAGTTATGAAAACATTTTTAGATCTTTCTGAATCAAGTCTTGTAACTTATCTAGGAGATTTAGCTGACAATATATAATCTTGGTTAACTCTAATTCATTATAAAAATAAGAATTTTTTTAATATATATAAATTATAATAAAATAGTAAATTATTGTACCTATTGGTCGCATTCGGCAAGGTTGCATTTCTCAAATCTTCTTCAATATTTGTGCATCCGGGCTATTATATTTGCTTGCCCTTATTGTTAAATTACAATTTGAATATTTCCCTGTTTTGAGGATCTTAAAGAGATGACATTTCATCATTTCTATTGGTAACCTCCTGAATGGGAGCCAAATCTAAAATTTTCTTTTCTTCATTTGCTAAATATTACAGCCTTTCAACCGACTAATGGTACTGGTGTTAGGCTTCTTTCATAACATTTTCGTCAACAAGTCTATTTTTTTTTTTTATTTAATAAAGTAGTTTATAAATGATATACGGGTAAATAAAAAAAAATTACTGTTCTGGTTGGAATTGATCAGCTTAATTAAATTTTTAGTAGCAAATAGGAATTAAAATACAAACAACTACTGCAGATAGAATGAATAATACTATCAAAAATGGATTTTTTTTAAATATCATTTCTATACTTGATGGAGAATTCCATTCCCCTCCAACTCCGTATTTTTCAGGCTTACATTTTGACTCTTTTATAAATAACTTTTCATTTTTAATATCAAATACGAACTCTTATTATCGGAAAAATGTTGACCCCAAAATATTATAGTTTCCATTCCTATTAAAAAATACATTAGTTTAATAAAGATATTAAAATAATATTAAATCCATTATTTTGAATTACGTTTATTCTAATATTGACATACAAAATAAATTTTTCTTATATTCATATAGGTAGTTTTTAGGATGAAATACGAATTGCTAAAACTATTTAAATTCGAAATAAATTGTAGGAAAACTACTGAAAAATTCCTCAATGTAAGATCCATCATTATAATAATAGCAGTATTTGTAGGGAGTTTATTCATATTCAAGTCCTTTACATTTGTTTTTTTGAGAACAGTACTTTAAATACTATTCATTAAATAATCTATTAAAAAATAAAAAATGTTGATGATTGCATATAATAATTAATAATTTTTTCTAATTATTTTAATTAACTTGCCTAAATAAAATTTAATTTAAGTAAGATTGAGGCTAGCTGATATTAAGTTAAAATCCTCCTCCATACATATTAAGTTCATTGAAATTTTACTGTATTGCTTGGTTTCCAACCTAATTTTCAAAATAAAATAAAAAAATATTCTTATGACTAAAATCCAAAATGAATACCTTAATTTGATATACTTTAATACCGTAGCTACCTTGAATCACACTTAGATCTACTTCAAATCTATTTCCGTTATTTACATTTAAATATGATAGTTGTCTATTAAAGGCCATAAATCCATTTTAGGGAGCCAAACATAAAGAAAATTCTTAAATATCTCCCACATTTAAAAAAGAAGGGGGATAATCTAAAACTAATTATTTAAAAATTAAATTAAATATTTTACTTGTTATTAATTTATTTATCTATAAAATTATCTGTTTTTTTTTTTACATATATTCCTGCCTAAGCCCAGTACTCCATATAACTGATCTGAACTATAAATTTAAATTATATATTACATAGGGATGCTTTATTTTATTTCTATTTAGGGATATTACTTTGTTGTGCATACTAAATAAGCGTTGATACTGTTAGAAGCCTAATTAGAATTATTTTATAAATGAATTTCGTCTTAAATGTAATATCCACTATATATTTAATCCTTTATTTAATAGTATAATATTAGAATAAGTAAACTAATCAAATTAATATATTATTCTATTTAAATTTTTTAATTTTTACTCCATAACTCTTCCAACCACATCTATTCTAATCATCGCAAAAATTGCACTTTACATTTTAATTTTAACTTGGACACTTAATAATATTTTTAGAATTCGATTTCTATATCATGTAAATCAACTATTTCCTTTTCTAATCTTTAAAGTAATAAGCATAAATAATGATAAAATTATATTAAATATACATAATAATCAATTGCAAGAGCATTTTGATCTATATATATACCTGTTATTTCTGCTTCACTACACGGAAATTCAATAAGAGGAGAAATTAAATCAACTTTTAGTGATAGTTATTAATCATTGGAACCAATATTTAAACTAACTTGATAGCGATCTGAAATTCCTACTCCTCCTTCTATGTCTAGTGCTATGCCTTTACTTTATTCGCAATTTACTTATATTTTAAGAAATAATATTACTAATAATATAAGACGAATTTTATTCATTTTTTTTTCTAAAAATTGAGAAGAATTTGAAAAAAAGAAAAACTAATATTAAACAATAAATTAATAGGAATTATTAGTAATTACATAAAATTAATAAAAATTACAAAAAAATAAGTGATTATTTAACAATATTATTATTAATAGATTATAAAATAATTAGCCAGACACATGAAATTAAATCCCAAGTATTAGGTTTTAATATACTTACAGGCATTCCCATAATATTAAAAAATAAATAATTGCGAAATAATGTATCAATATCAATAGTATTTTAGTATAATTTTATAAACTTAGTAATTAGTTTATATTATTAGAATATAATATAAAAGTTCTTTAATCTTTGATAGGGACAGATACACATATTTCTATAAAACATAGAATTAATAAATACTATTGATATTAATAAAATAATAAAACCCTGATTTTTAAAATTAAAAAATTTGTAATTTAAGTTTTTAAAAATATTTATATTTTTCTATAATAAAGAAAGACAAATCTAGTATAGATCTAAGTTAATTTTATATGTTTTATTGAGATTTCTATATTGAAAATGATTTCTTCTATTTTTTTTTATAAAATAAAACTTAGTCTTAATTATTTAATATATTCGTAATATTCTTTAGACACAATCAATGAGAAGCTTTAGCATGCCATTAAACAGATTAAACGGGGTTAGCCTTGGAATATTAATCCCAGTTGAATCTATTGACTCCGGCTTGATATTTTTCTAAATTTTCATCATCCAAAATGGAGAAATCGGTATACCTATACATAAAAACAATAAAGATTAATATACCTCTATAATAATATAAGTATTAATATTTATAATTTTTTACCAATAAGCATAAGCGTTAGCAGCTAAAAACCAGGCAGGAATTTATTATTTCATAGCAGCCCAATTTCTTGCTTGGTTGTGAGCAGGTTTGGCAACATATACGAATTTAGGTCTTTTATTAATTTTAAATAATATATTTAAATGAAACCTATTTATATTAAAGCTATAAAATAATACCTAGCCCAGAAGGGAACTCCAGATCTTAAAGTGTGGAAAGTTCTACCAATGGGGAAAATTAACAAAGGACCAGCTACTATAAGTCCAACGAAAAAGTTTCTGAACCAGTTAGTATATATAGTGTTTTATTATTCAGCTAAAAAATTATATTCAATTAATATCATTATTCTTTTATAATTTTATAATAAAATATATTAAAATTATATATTTTTTTGAATATGTTATTATTTTTGTAATATATTTTTAAAAATTTTTTTTATCGCTTATGATTTCTATTTGAATCTATAAAAAATATGAAAATAAATGCATATCAATTTTAGCCCAAATATTTCTTTTATTTTTGATAATATTATAGCTCTAAAATCATTTATTTTTGACTTCATTTTAATCGCATAATTATTATTTTTTAGAAATTCTTTAGGAATTATTATAAAATTAATGTATGCTTATATAATATATAATTACAGTGATATAATTTAATAGATCTTTATGCTTCATTTTAATGCCATTTCCAGTAAGGTTATTGTATTAAATCATCTTTATGTCTTTCGATCATATCTAATTCTTCCTATCTAGTAGGAACAGGAGGTACAACTTCTTCCCAACCCATTTTACTTATTATCTATCTTTTATTTACTTTACTTATAATTATTACTTATTAATTTACTTACTTATTAAATTGTCAATCTATTAAATAAATTAATTAAATTATATTCATTGGATGATTAATTGAGTACAAACAAACAAACAAATAAACATACATGAGGTGTATATTATTATTGCTTTTTTGTTTAGTTATGAAATGAATACATAACATATTAATAAATTTCATTATTTATTTTCTTTTAAAAACTAATATCGAAATACAGATGATATACTTAATTAATAAAAATGAAATAAATAGAAAAAATGCATATTTAAATACTATAAATATTTCTATGACATATTTAACAAAATTGTTAATCATAACGAGTCCCTAAAACTTAAAATAAGAATAGAGACTGTTCATTTTATTATATATATTAAATAAATACTTATATATATAAAAGTAATTACATAAATATTATTAACTTTTGAAATTATAAACATTTTAATTCAATATGAATGAGCAAGAGACCACACAAAATCAATAGCATTTTTACCGAAGAAGTTTCAAATTATCAAATGGTTCTAAGAAAGAGGATAATGAGCTTAGTGATTATTGTAACCTCTTATTTCTGTAATTATTTCTGGAATTTATTATGGCGGTTACATTCTATAAGCCTCCGTAACCATTCTTCGGTGATTCTGTGAATGCAGAAAAATATTATTTACGTTCTGACAAGGGATGCTTTTATTGCCCGTACTGGAGGGTACTAAGGGGTAAACTTAATGGTAAATTTATTTTTTCATTTTTTCGTTACTTTTCATAAAACTTGGGTGAACATTAATTGGATAGGCTTCTCGCACCATAATTTTAGGAGGATATAACATCATATTATTATTATTTTTAATACTACTTCTACAGTTATTATTTTGTGTTGTCTTTTATGCACTCGATTAGCAAGGGTTCTTCGCGCTATATTTAGAGTTTTTGATTTTAGAACTGCTGAGATTATAAATGCTATTACTGCTAGTATTAGTATTTTGATTGATTTTAATTTCCTTTGAACTCATAACATTCGTTTGATTAGCGTAGCTGTCTAATCTATATAAATTAGTCATGCTACTCGGTAGATTTTGACACTTTGGTGTGTAAAAAATTGTTTACTCTTTGGAATAACTATTGTTTTTGTTATTATTGCTAGTCGTGTTCCTGTCGCTTGAGATAGAAATCGAGACTTGTTTGCGTGGACTGCAATTCTATTTTGTTTAAATTGCATACTTGAGCTAATTCATTACTTTTGCAGGAATGTTAAATTCTGATTTCTATAATAAAAAATATAATAAATTTTAATAATTATTTATATGTAGTAAAATGCATTAATATACTTAAATACCAGATGATATCGGTTAGTTTTTCCCAAAAACTGCAATTTTAGGAGATTCCAAATTTATAAGTCCTTCTTTATTATTAGCACTCATTGGATCAAAAGAAAAACTCTTAGAACGGGAGGTCTCGTGATTTTCGGCGTTGTTATTGTTATTATTGTTATTGTTAGTATTATTGTTATCAATAGTAGATAAAAATGGAGATAAAAATCTTTGGTTTATTTAATCTTTATTCACTGAATTTTTAGAAAGACCTGTACTTTAGGGTGTTTAGAAAAATTTAGTTATATTTTTATTGTTTTTGTCATTGGGTTTTTCCTCTACTTAGCTTATATCACACAGCTGGCCATTATTTGTACTTGCAGTATCTGGCATTTACAAATTATCTTATGAATTCAAGTTACTAATATTTAGTTGCACTATATTGTTCATAGAAGGAGATTGCATATTTTGCAACTCTTTTTATATTTTTCTTCTATAGCAAAGTTGTCTTCTTCTTTTTCTATAAAGGAAATAATATTAATTAATTGACATTTTTTTATTATAATTTTTAATTTTATTGGCTCATTTATATATTACCCTATATTTATTCTTGCAATCTTTAAATTTCCTGTTGATGTTATAGTCTACTATCTTCTATTTCTGTTTATAAAATTGCAATTTATTCAAATAAATCGTTGTGTTGTCCTTCTTAATTTTCTAAGTTAATTTCAAACGATCTTTATAAAAAATAATAAATTTGAATAAATTAAAATAAAAAAATCAAATTCTTTGATTACCTAACTTTTTCTTTCAGTTCTTCATTTTCAATTTCTAAATTAGCTATATTTTTCTATAATTATTTACTCTTGTCCACCTATTTTTACAAATTTTCAACTTTATCTTCAAGATTTTTTGTGTATTTTTCATCTTCTTTCTTTAAAGTAAATTAAAATTAATTCAAATTATTATTGTATTCAAGCATTAAGATTTGATATAAATGATTATAATCTAGCATAAATTAAACTTAATTACAACCAGCAAAATTTAACATACACATTAATTGGAAAAATATATTTATATTTATCATTAAGTATTATTGTATTTTTATATTGCTAAATGATAATTTTAATTTTATAATGTATTTTTGACTTAGTATAGAAGGGCTTTAAAATATAGTAATATTATACTTAATATATTATACACATTTTTAACCCTTTATTAATACTAGAATATGCTCTTTTTAATAGTAAATAGGGCGATATTACCTTTTAAATTTAAACATGTTCAAGTTTATTTTATATTTCTATATGCTATTCTTATAGATTATCATATTAGGACTGTAACAAATCAAATAGTTCCTGCTATTCTTTCTCAATTGCATTCGATGTATCTGTTAAAAAAGTAAAATATATTTGTTTAATTAATAGAAGATGAAAAAGGGAAAAATATAAGGCATTTAAATATAGATATTTTACTTTTAAATTCCTGATATTCATTTTGGAGATTCAATAACTCTTAGCACTTTTCTTAATATTTACTTTCTTCGATCATAATGATGTCTAATATGATATGTTTATTCGGAATATTTTATTAAATTCTGTTTATTATTTCTTATGTTGTCTTTATTGTTAGTGAGTTTATTTAATTTTTCAATAAAATTATAATTAATGACATCTCTCTCTAGATTAGCTTCTTTATAACCAAGTATATGGTAATAAATTATGAGACCTTATTAATGAAATTATATATTTAATAGTACTTAAACTTAATTCATGTAAGTATTTCACTAATTATTGTATATAACTTTCAAGTTAAGAAGGAAAAAAAGGAAAAAAATTGTTTATATTTTAATACAATTCAAGCATCATTTCTTTACTGAATTATAGGTGAAAATGATGATGCAACCACAAATAATTATTTTTTTATCAGTAATAATATTTTTTTAAAATTCATGAAATAAAAAAAATTAAAACATAGAGTTAACTTATATTATTCTCAAGGGGTATTAATGTGTGCTTTTTTTTAAAGGTTGACCTAATTTGAGATAATACATTTCTTTATATAAATATTATATATATTTTAATATATATATATATGTTATATTCAGTACAACTCTTATAAAATATTTAATAATATGATCTATTTTTTCAATCAAAACCAAGGTTTTGAGGAATATCTATTTTATCCGAAGTATTTAATGATAATGGGGTTATTTGACAAGTTTTCGTACCATCTGGTAAGATGAGCAAATTTTTTTCTGAATTCAGTATCTAAATAACATCTCTAAGCATAAACTAAAGTGCAGAACAAAGCGATATCAGCAATAGTAAGGTTATTTCCAACTAAATAAGTTTTCATTTTCAATTCTTCATTCAAAATTCCAGACAAATTTTCTACAGCTTATCTGCTTTCAGCTATTTTTTCTGGGCTTTATTCTCCATAGAATCCCCAAATCTATAAAAGTAGTGATATATAAATATTAAAATCTTATTATTTTACAATTGCAAATCTGCAAATAAATGCATACCTTGAGCAAGATAGGAAGGAGGGCGGGAGTGAAATTTTTAACTGTAAAATCAAGCCATTAATCGACTTGGGCATTTTCTTCTATATCATTTCCGTATAATTATTTAGATAATCTTGCTATATATCTTAAACAAGCATTGGTTTAGTATATCATTCCTTCACTAGTTTCTAAGTAAGGTATTTATCCCATAGGGTTTCTTTATAAATTTGCATCACTTTTCAAATCTGTCCATTTCATAAATCCTTATTCAAGTTTAACTTTGGCTAAATCAGCAGCAATTTAAATTTAATTTCCTCTGAAATTTCCCTAAACAGTGTGTATTTTGACAAGTTACATTGTTGAAAATTTTTGTCTATTTGATTATTCGATATTCTAATTTTAGTTTTTAAAATTTTTTACAGAATTATAATGATAGGTGTTTATAAGTATACTTTTTTTTTGTATATTTAAACAATTAATTAAAATATTATTTTTTTAATAATGTTTATGACAAGAAACACAATGACAGAGTAAATATAATACAGATTACAGAATATATATCTTTTTAATATAAAACACATCATTTAGTTGATTAAAATATAAAAGAATTTAGCAAAAATATTAAATAAATATAATATATACAAGATAAGTGACAAACTATTAATTGAAGTATGCGTTTATTTACCAATTCACTATTCCAACTTTTTCTATTTAGATGCTGAATGACTTACCCTTTTATTATTTTTACCTATATTACTATACAAATTTAAGTCTTTTATTTTTTCACTCATTATACCTACCAAGGGCTATTCAATATAAAATTTAATCATGTCTCTTTTTTTTCTTATTTAAGACCCTCATTTCTCTAGTATAAATACTATTTATTTTTGCTTTATGCAGATTATATTTATCTTTATCTATTATTGAAAAAATATAAATAGAATTAAAACAAGAATTTAATAATTAAGTTACTATTTTTATTTTTGCTGTATTATCATATTAACAAAACTTGGGGATTTTAGAGAACTTTTAGATTAAAGTTCACTTTCAGGTTTTACTTAATTAAAAAATTAAATTTTTTACTCGTATCAATATAGAGTGAGTTTTAGTGATTTTTCATATAAAGATCATTATTAATTTTAATGTTATTATTGATATTATGGTTTTAATTTTCTATTTATTTGTTAAAAAAATTATTTTACTTATTTTAGATTTATAAACTATTTCTTTTATTAGTTGAGGATTAAGAATTGTTCATATTTTTTATTTATGGACTTAAAAACCCTTTAAAATTTGAAGGAATAGTATTTTGGATTCTTTAATTATCAGAATTCTAAGCATATTTAGAAGTTGATTATTCCGTAAGTAATCTTTATTACTAATGACTACTATTGACAATTCTATCATTTGAAATGAAGTAAGGTTCATCTGTGTTATTTTGATATGTTTATAAATTAGTAGAAATAGTATTTATTTATTTGCTCGGAGAAAAAGATTGCCCTTCTTTGATTTCTCCTGTGTTATTAGCATTTTTGAATTAAATTTTTTTATTTAATCGACTTTTTCAAGATTTAATGTAAAAGGAGATTATAAATCAGGCTAAGGACTTACCAAATAATTATTTATTTATTATTAACTAGTTGATGTCTATGGTCTTTTTAAAATTAGCTAATTTATTTCTCTATTTGTTTTTAATATGGTAAAAATTCGTTATTTTAATTTAAAAGACTATGCATAGAAGGGTTGCTTGATTAGTTGAAATACATTGGGGTTTAATTTTTATTAACAGAAATATTGACATTTTGTAGTTATTATTACTATTGCATTTACATTTAAATAAATTATTACTATTAGTAAGATATTAAAAGCTAAACCAACTCATTATGTGTTAATTTATTTACAAATTCGTAAGTAATATTTTAATTTCCAATTTTTTCATACTTTAAAATTTCATTTATTAACATAATTCTTTTGACATATCTATACAGATGAGAAGTTTGAGAAAAAATGTATTTTTAATTTTAAATATCTTCATTTATTTCATTATATCTATTATTATTTCGCATTGTTTCAAAGGCTGAAGTTATTTTTTACCTGAAAAAGCATAACTTCTTTTAACACTTTAGTTTTTATTAAAATCTCTATTTATATCAGAGGTAAGAGTTAATTTCATTTCGGGTTTTTATTGATTTTATTATTAACTTTTTCTGAATTTTTTTAATTCTTCATGATCGGCCTTTCTGTTCTTTTTGTATTTATCAAGATAAGAAAGGGGATCGTTGATGCTTCGTGCAAAATCAAGAGAGGGATTGGATTTCAGATTTAGGCTCATTATAGTTAAGTTTTTGTTATCAATTTAACTATTATGACAAAAAATAAAGTTATAGAATTGTTAATTAATGCTACGAATTAATATTATAAGATTAAAGCAATCGTTTCACAAGCTTTTATTAAATATTTTTATAAATATAAAAACATAGATACTAAATTCTATAAATATATATATTGTATTATAAAATTATAAATAAATATTTAATTTTTAATAAGTAAATAAAAATATTTTAATAATAAAAAAACTCTTTATATTTGTTTATATATTATAAATAGTATTTCATTAATTTCGATTTTAATTTTATTGAGAAAATGTGTATAAATTGGAATCTCTTTTGTTGAGTAATAAAGTTTTCTTATTTTTTGTAAAAGATGGCCGCTTAGCATCTTCATTTGGAGTAATTTAATCATAAATTTATTTGAGAGAACTAAAACAATTTAATAATATTCAATAATATAAAAAATAAAAATAAAAAAATAGATTTTACTTTTTTTATTATTCTCTCTCACAATACCAGCATCTTAAAATTGATTTAACTTTTTGTATTGCTATTATTGCAAACTTGGAAGCATAATTTAACTATTTTAAATAATGTTGTTTGAGTCCAAATTGGTATACAATTAGTTTTTATTGATTAATCCTCCACTCAATTTGTATGATTAATTACTGTTTATATAATTTTTATTAGTATTTTAAAATTGTTGATTTTTTATCTTAAACTATGCATTAATTTTTTATTTAGAATTTTTATGTAGAGGGATTTAATTGATTATTTATGGATTAACCTAAATGTTTTCCTACTATATTTTAAATTTAGGATCAATCTACCACTATCCATAATTTATATTTTTATTTTAAACCTCATAAGAATTCAAATAGTTTATAGCATTCTAATACTATTAATTATTTATTTTTTATTGCAGTTCTTTTAAATTTTAATATTTAACACCGTTTTAATTTTGACTGTTAATATTATTACTGAAGCCTTATATTTGAAATGACATAGGGAGATTAGTATTTTAATCTAATTCATATTTAAAGCTCGATCTATTAATATCATTGTAATACAATGAGTTATTTTGTATATCTTATGGTGTAGAATTCCCATCATATTAAGTTTCCTCTCCATTATTATCTTATTCTTAAGCTAATGAAAATTGTTTTTTATATTGGTTAATGGATTACACCGGGTCTGATTATTCTTTTTTAGCTATAAAATTATTTTTGTTTGGGCTTTATTCTCTTTTTTTACGAGGGCAGTTTAGTTTTTTGTCGGCTTTCTTTATATTTGTGAAGATTCACTTGTCCCTATATTATTATTTAGGTTCTTATTTGAATTAAATTTCATGGGAGCAGGCTTATTTCTAGATCCTGAGGCAGTTGAACTTCTTTTAACAGTTTAGGGAACAGGATCAACAGGATTATTTTTTAAGCCAGTTTTTAAATAAAATTATAGGTTAGCAATTCCATTTTGTGCAGTTTAAGAATTTTGTATAGCTCTCAATAATTTTTTAAGATAACTCTACTTTTTGTGAGGGTTATACCTTATTAAATAAGATGCAAGTCTCAATTTTAGATTCTTAATATAAAATTTTGTTATTTTTTTTGTTAATAACAAAACTATATTTATGTAAATACTTAAACTGTTTTATATTAGGTATTTGGCAGTCTTGAACAAGGGTTTATCCCACTATAATCTAAAATTGAAACTAAGATTTCCTCCCCTAATTTTTCATAATCTCCTATATCGTAATGTCTTGAGAATTACAAAGGTTCTCTTTACTTCGGATTTAATATAATTTCTTTATCAAATTATTCAGATCCTTATTCTAATTCTAAAGTAAATAAAACAAAATAGCTTAAATAGAACATAATATATAATCATTTACCTAATTGCTCTCTTGATTTTTCTTCAATTTTATTAGTGATCAATCCAGTATTGTAGTTACACTCCACAGTATAACATAAAGGAACTTTGGTTTATTTATATAATGCTACTCTTCCAGCTCCTTCTTTGCTTAGTCCATCACCCTTGTCTTTACTATACATATTTCTTACGGTAAAGTTGCATCCTTCATAATCAAAAATATCGGAATTCAAAGATATGAGCTTTGGAAGTAAGCATATATTCACTTATTCTTTCAAATCTGCTGCATTTCCAAACATGAAACACCCTCTTCTTGAAGCATGGGCATGCAAATCGATATAGGCTAGTAATCTACTACTATTTGATAGATAGTTGATAAACTCCTTTACTGCATAGATACTAGGGTGGTCCTGAATACTTGGATTTATGTAAAATCTGTTTAAATTTAAACCAGATGTATCTGTTCTATAATGTCCCCTATTCAAAAAGAAAATTAATACTCGTATTTCTTATTTTAATTATTAAAATAATTGTAATTACCTATAAACTCCATCTGGATTTAAAAATGGAACTAAACAAAAAACAAAATTTTTTCTTAAAGCTTTTGCTTATTCATCATCTTTATCTAACAGAAATTTTATTATTCCATTGAATACATGCGAACCTGGCAATTCCCCCGGATGAACTCGAGCAGAAAAAAATACATATTTTTTATTTTAAAACCTATGAAAAAAATAGATAATTTTTTTTATAATTATAAATAAAAAAATTACATATTTGCTCTAGATTCTTGCTCAAAAGGATATAAATTGTTTATTGGTTTTTCTTTTTCTTAAAGCTTATTTGACATATCAGAAATTGTTACTAAATCAACTCTCCTCATCTCTCTGCTTTAAACCAAGCAAGTTCTATGAAAATATATTTCTTTAGAATCTTGAAATTCTTTTTCATAATCTGACAACATGTTCTATGAAATAAGTTATCGTAAAATAGAAATTATTTTAATTTCATCACTACTATTACCTGTCCTTCTTCGTAACTCCATGGAAAAGTGAATGCAAAATAAACTTCTTCATCTTCTCCTCCAAATTAATGTGTAAATGTTATTTCTAACATTTTTTCTTCTATTTATATCTGAAAAGCAATAAATATATAATTATATAATTATATAAAAATATTAGATTAAAATTTCTTTTCTATTACAATAGTACTATCAATAGGGCCACCTTTAATTCTTTTCCATTGATTATCATAAGAGCTTTTATATACAGGTAAGTGTCCTTCTCTATATAATTTTCCCTATAAAAAATATTTAAAGTTTGCCAGATTGTATTTTTCTAAATACATTAACTTTTACCTATGAGTTTAGATTTTTCATTGTAAATTTAGCTTATTAATTTTAAGGAATACCTTTAACTCTAAAATGATACCACGTCCTATAATTATTTTCTTTCTATGTTAAATGGCAATCAGGTGAGATCCATATATTATACTAAAAATAAAAATTGAAATCAATATATAGCATAGAAACTCATTAAACAAACATTATTTCTTATAAGTATATTAGTAAATAAATTTATAACATTAAGTATATTTCTATAAAGTGAAAATTTTATTTGAAAAATGAAATTCGTCGTTTTAAAATATTTTAAAGTATTCAGACGTCTTTAATTAATATACCAAAGATGATATTTAAGAAGATATATTTTGCATATATATTCTACAAAAGTAGATATTCTAATCAAAACTTTTATTTTACTTCGTAAATTTTATTCGGTTATAATTCAGCTCTATACATATTTCCCGAATCAAACTCTGAATCAATAACTATTCCATTCAAATCAAATCTACTTTATTGAGGATTTAAATCGGTACGACAGCAAGGAGGAGTCTCATTTCTTTTGTAGGAATTGCTATATTCTACTGTATTGATTTAATTATCCATCGTTAAAAGAAAAGAAATACCAATTTTTTAATAAGAAAAATTATAAGATCAGAAGAGAATTATTTTGTTTTTTGTTTTAATTATTTATTATATATAATTTTATGTTTACTTCTTATATGAAGTAGTTATGTGTTAAAAAAAACAATATTAAATTATTTTTTATAAATGGGGTGTAAATATTATGAATCTGTGTGCTCAAATTAAAATACAAATTCGACGAATTTTTATCACAAGTTAGTTACGAATTCTTAATATATATAACCATTATACTATTCTTTAATTATAAATTTAGTAATGGAATTAAATATAAAATTCTCCAATTTTAAAATAAATAGGAAATTTTTTATTTATTTATTCAACTTCTAAATTTATTTTATAATAAATTTATTAAATTAAATTTTTATTATATAATTGTAATTTATTCAATAGGAAGGGTTAAATAGAATATTATGTTATTTTTTAAGGCAAATATTAGGAAAATAAGTATTTTATACTTTTTAGTTTTACAGAAAAATAAGTTGTTAACAATCAGATAGAAAGTAAATAAATTTTAACAACTATGTTGCTGTTAATATAATTAATAAATAAATATAATAAGCAAAATAAAAACTAATATATAAATAAAACAATAAAAAACAAAATAAAATGCTGATTTTCTTTAATTTTACTTAAATAATGAAATAAGATTCTATTCTTTATCTTGATAGTTTTTAAAACTTAAATATGAACCCCATAGTCACTTATTTGATATAGATATTGATCACACTGCGAAATCACAACCGTTTTTAATCCTACATCAAATGCACATTTTACTTATTCAAATCTGAGGAGGCTTGAATAGGTTCAATACAAAATGTGAATACATTTGAGCAAATATTTTAATAAGCTTCTATAATTAATATTAGAAGTCGCTTCAGGAAGTCGGTGAATTTCGAGCCTAAAGTGATGTGATCAGTTTTATTTTCATTTTAATTGACGCCCTAGAGAATCAAGACAGAATTGAATTTTATGAACTAAACCTCTCAGAAATATATATATATAAATAATTGAACAATAATTCAAAACATTTTTATTATTAAAGACACTAAGAAAAAAATTTTTTTAACTAATAATGATTAAGGACATAATATATACAATCTATCAAAATTCCAAAAATATTATATATACATTAATATATAAAAGATATAAATTAGGCTTTTTATATAAAAAACTATAGATAGAATTTGCTATATATAAATATAATTAAAATCTATTATTATCAAATTATCATAAAATTTATTTTAATGAAAATTTTTTAAATTATAAACAATATCAAAAAATCAAAAAATAAGATAAGATAAGATAAAATAAATATTAATTATCATAATAATACAACTATTAAGACTGAATATATCTAATTTATTAAATACAAATTTTTTACTATAATATATATATTAAATTTCTTTGTTGTGATAATTTATTTTATAATTATTATTTTTGTAAATATAAATATGTATTTATTTGATTTTCTTTATATTTTATAATCTATTTTTTGGAGCAATAAATTTTATTAATTAATATTAATAAACTAATTTCATAAATTATTAATATAAAATCTGTTAAATTTTAACTAATTATTAATTGTAAGGTTAGATATTAAATAAAATTAGTAAATTAATTATTAATATAAAATATCAACCTAAAGAAAATATATATAGTTATTTCAGAATATAATATAAAGAAATATACAAAAATTAATTAGATATATAATAAGCAATATGTTGTCTAATAAAGTAAATAAATTTATATTTAAATATTCGAATACTACTAAGTTAATAAAATAAATGACTACAAAAAATAAATTTAATAATAAAATTATACATACATTAAATTTAAAGAGCATATTTTTATTTCTTAGAAAATACATAATTTTAATATTGTTGTTTATTAACTTAAATCAATGATAGTTTGAAAAAAAATAAAAATATATATGATTACATTTAAATATGCTTTTGATTACAATTATATATGTAGATATATGAAATATTTTAAATATGATAGCCCTATAGCATAGTCATTAAATTTTTCTAAATTTTTTATATGATCAACATTTATATAAAGTAAAATTTGATCCCCTTTATAACTAATTTTAAGTAAATTTTTTTTACTTTGAATATTTTTGTTAGCTATATATATTCATTTCCTGACTTTTTCATACTAAATAAATTAATTTTTGGTTTTAGTGATTTTTCTTTATTATTTATTAAATTTGTAATGTTATATATGTATATATATGTAATAGTATGTAATATTAATAATATTTAAATTTCAAATATTATGCATACATACATTGTAATTATAAAGAGGAACATAACTTAATATATATTTAAAAAAATAAATTAAATAAAATTACGAAAAAGAAATATATATTTAAAAAGAAAACTACAAAAAAAAACAATTCTCTTTATTTCAAAATATTGTAAAAAATTAAAATTAAAAAGAAAATAAATAAGTTTTTAATCATCTTCTCGAAAAAGCATTGTATCGTGACCCCGAAAATATTTTCTTTTTAATTTTTTACCAAATCCATATATATATAAATATAAAATATTAATAATAATATAATAAATCTATAAATATATAATCCAGGTCTATATAAATATGAGCTAATTATACTAATGAGATTTGATAAATATATATAAAAAGATAAATAAATAAAATATTAAAATAATATTATAAATATTTATAATACTATAGAAAAAATAGAAAAGGAATAAGATAAAATTATATATGAAAACATTAAAAATAAAATTAACTAAACTTAGCTAAACTTAACTTAACAATCTAAATCAAATTAAACTAATCTAAACTAAACCGAACAATATTATTTATAATTATATATAATAAATTATGTTAATTTCTTAATTACTTTAAAATTGTATCAAATAAAAATGTTAGATATACGAAAATACTATTATGATTATACTCATTTAAAGATAATTTGATGAAATAAAACAAAACATATTTCTTGCTATTAGAAAAATTTAAATATCTTTATTATATTAATTTATAGTATTTATAACTATGAATGTTTTTATGAAAATAGATTATAGTTATTTTATAGGATAATATAATAAATAAGTATAATTTTTTGTTATTAAGTAGGGATATTAATATTGAGTTCGTTGATTCTCTTTTTTTAATGATAATTAATATTTAATGCTGGTCTAACAGCTATTTCTCACATTAATTATGTAGTGTTAATAATTAAAACATCAAAAGAAAAAAAAAAAATATAATAATAGTTAAAACGAAGTTAAAAATAAATATTTGTTATAGTCCAAATGATGCAAGGTTAATAGCAAAAAATATAAACAAAATTAAAAATGAAAAACCTTCAGACAAAATATTTTTATATTAATAGCAATAAAATGTGAGATAAATAAATTAAATTATAAAATGTCGATAGCCCGAAAATTATCGTTAATAATATGAACCTATCACATAAAAATTATAACAATAGCAGCAATAAACTTTTATACAAAGTTAATTCAAAATAGGAAACTCATTAGAAGTAAAATAAAAAGATCATTAGCCAAAGGGCCCATATCTGTATGATAAAATCTTAAAGACTGAAACATTACAACAAATTAAGAATAATTCATATAGCTCATAATAATAATAAAGTTAAAGAGGTAGCAAATAAAACGTATCCAATGCAAGTACTTTAAATTAAAAGGCTGAACGAACCATATCATTTGATTCAAAGTTTTTAGCAATCAATTAATAGAGTTTTGATTTATAGAAATAAAAATCTTCATTTTAAACTTAAAATATGCAGGGATAAAAGGTTTTGTAGCATGTAAGATCATAATCTAATTATAATCATAAGTTTGATAAATCAGAGGTAATTATAGTTGAAATATAAAAATTATGCTCATAAATATTCATATATTATATTCAATTTATATTATTTATAGTTGCCTTTATAAATTCCTTAACCTAATAATAACAAAATTGAGTAAAAATAATAATAAAAATAGTTACAGAAAGAGGATTAATAGTAAATATAACCAAGATTTATTAGGTCTAACTCTGTTGCTACATTTTAAAGAGGAGGTAAGTAAATTTAATCAGATCACAGAGTTTAAACATAAGAAGATGAAAACTATAGTTTAAATTAAAGAATTTCTTAAACTATTATTTAAAATATTCTTGAGTCGGAATAAAAATAAAGATACAAAATTTTTGAGCAAAAAGAAAAATTAGATCGCATAGACACTTTGGCAATTTAGTACCCTTCCAAGTAGAAAGAAGACTAAGGAGAACTATTACAGTAATATTAATCTAAGGAGTAGTAAAATATTATTAAAGAGTAGTAAAGCCATATAAAGTAGAAGGAAAAAGAAATTCAGAATTATTAGAGTGTTTTAAAAAAAATAGAAAAAGAAAAATCTCTAAATGAAGCTAATTCTTTAAATACAATTAGAGAATTATAGGAAAAAATTGATTCTCTGTAATCTGTTTAAAGTTTGTATGTTAAAGAAAAATAAAATAGTGAAAAATTAGAAAATAAATTAAAAAATTCTTTAGAAAATTCGAATTAATTGAAAGAATAGGCAACATATTTCTTTTTAGAGTTTTTATCTCTTTTCGATATATTATCTGACAACTACTAATCTTTAGGTTAAGAAGGTAAAAATAAGTTGTATTGATTAAATATTATATTGGTTTTAATTATGAACTATTTGTAGAATCTAATGGGAATTTACAAATTAACTTACTCTATATACGATATTTGGAAATTTTACAATAATTAGATTAAGCTAAGCAGTTTGATATATCCCAATATCTTAAGAAATCACTGGAAAGAGCTTAGCGAATATTTTTAGATAACAGTGGTTTCAGTAATGGGAACAATAATTGTCATAATTTTGAGGAAAACTGTAATTTATCTTATAATAAAGAAATTTCTTTGATAAGTGAAGGAGTTAATTAAGAAGTAAATGAAACTTTTAACCACAATAATACATTGTAATATTAAGAGAATTCTCATTAATATGGGGACAAATCAAATTATAAAAATGATTCTGGTTCCAAAAATGTAAATAGTAAAAATACAAATGATTCCATTTTAAAACTAAATCAAATGCCTGAAGAAAGTGTATAAGAATCTTAATAACAGTAGCGACGCTATATCTCTGATAATGTTTCGATAAAAGATTAAAAATAAAATAATTTATTATCCTTGTTGAGCGATATGGCTTAGGAAACATAAATTTAAAATACAAATAGAGCATAAGAAATATAAAATAATGATTTCTAAAGCAATGTGGTATTTCATTGCAACTAAGATGAATTAATTAGTTTTAGAAATAAGGAGTCAGAACAAGGCAATAAAAAAATTTCGCTGATACATTCAATTAATAAACATTAAAACTATAAGAAATTTAACAATAGTTGACAGAATAAGATAGTATTGACTCATAAAACTGTGCTGATACCAACATATATTAGTAAAGGCATAAAGAATAATAATCTAAAATTTAACTAAATGAGAAAATAATAACCGAAGTAGATGATGACATACAAGAAGAAGAAGAGGATAAATATAATGATTATATTAAATAACTTGCTGAACTTATTAGACCTAAAGATACTTAATCAAAAGAATTCAAGAATGAAGAGTAAGAGAAACTGTTAGATTAGTAGAAATAAATATCAGATATTTTTTAGCAACTCAGCTATCAAAAAATGAAGAATAATCATTTTAAAATTACTTTTAATAATCAATCAAGCAGTAAACTAATATATAAAATATTCTATCTGAATTATAGAAATGTAAATAAAATGAAAATGGGGATAGTATTTTAAATTTGTCACAGACTCTATAGAATTTATAAAAAAGTTTAAAACATGCCAATAATGAATCTATTAACACAAGTCACTTGTAAGATGAAAATGATGGGCTTGAAAGTGATAGAAATATAATTACGAATTAAATTACGCAATATTTAAAATAGAGCTCTTAATAAAATCAAACTTCATTATAGATAAATAACGGAATGAATAGAAATTATAGTGCTGCTGATATACGGATTGATAAACCCCTACAACTAAAATAATCTAAATCAATATCAAAAATCAATATTTAAGAAGAGGAAGAAGAATATTTAGATAAGGGAGAAAATGAAAATTAGGAAAATTAATGTCCTAACAATTAGCTTAAAACAAGACAATCGAATAGTAATAATACTGATAATTTAATAAGAGATAGGAAATTGAAAATGAGTATTAGTGAAGATAAATTAAATGAAACCAAAAAGCCTTCCATATCTGAAGATATCTATTAGAGAAACAGCATATACCAATGTTAATAAAATCGTAATTTGTAGGAAACAGATTAAATTAAAATTGCTATTAAAGATAGTGATGCAAAAAATGTAATTTATATTTAATTTTTTTATTTTTTAAATATTTTTCTTTTATATAGAAAAATGACCTCGCATTTAAAATGGGGAAAAAATTTAAATTCTGAAGAAAAATAAAAATGGATGGTGGGTTGGTCTTTGCAATAATAATATAGGTTTCTTTCATTACAGTTATGTAGAATTATGAATTCAATACTTTTTTTTTAATTAATTAATATAATTATAATAAATTTTAAAAAATGAAATTTTAATTATAAAATGTATATACGTACTATATAACTATTGCATTTATTTTTAGTAAATTTCAAATTACATTAGTTAGCATTAAAAATACTGTTTATTAAATAATACTGTATTCTTTATAAAATTTTCCAAGTAAAATTTAAAATCTGAATTAAATAAAGGAATAGTTGATAAATTCCAACTAAATTTTATTAAATATAGTAGTATAAGCAACAGAATAATTAAAAAAAAAATATTAGCACTAAAAATTATTGATATAATAGCACCTTTACTTAAAGTCTAAAATATAAAAAAAAAAAAATATTTAAGATCTTTTGTAACAGAAATGTAAAGTAAACTATGTAAGGCAAATGAGACTAAGCCTTTAGTCTCGCAAACGGTTATTGAATATTATAAAAAGTATGAAAAAAAGCAAAATATAGAAAAATAAGTAGTTGACCATGCCCTATATTGTGTTCCGAAAAATTATTAAATGATTGAATTGGTTGGATAGGGAGCGTATGGATATGTATCAGCTTTTGTTGATTTAGATTAGGTTGTGGAAAAAAAAATGTTCAAAAATTTAGATGAATTCACAGATTAGGCTGACAGAGCCATACCTATATAATAAGAAAAACTGTAAAAGTTGATTGCAATTAAAAAGATTGAAAAAGCATTTGACCATAGGGTTTATACGAAAAGAACTTTAAGAGAATTGAAATTACTAAGATTATTAAAACATGAAAATGTAATAACTATATAATAAAATAAAAGCATTATGATTATCATGCTAAATAGCATATATATAAATGCTGATGTTTTAATTTTTTAAATTAGATAATGAATTTGGAAATCATTTTGCTTCCAGAATCAAGATAATAATTTGAAGATTTGTAAAATTACTTAACTATTGAATCCAAAATGTTATCTAATATTATTTTATCATTAGATATTTAGTTTGTGAACTTATGTAAACAGATTTATCTACAACTATTAGAGATCCATCTATTTAATTAAGTGATGAGGAAATTCAGTTATTTACTTATCAGATTTTAAGAGGATTGAAATATATTCATAGCGCAGGAGTCATTCATAGAGATTTGGTACTTAAATTATTAAGCCGATGAATTCTATTAAATACATTTTGAAAATAGAAACCAAAAAATTTACTTATTGATCAAAATTATGATTTAAAAATTTGTGACTTTGGACTTGCGAAACCCATTGTAGGGGAAAATATGGGATTTACTGATTATATGCAAACTAGATGGTAATTTTAAATAAAATATCAATTCATAAATAATTTCTATTAATTATTTATAAAGGTATAGATCACCAGAATTGCTTTTAAACAAACTGGATTATACAACAGCTGGTAAATAATATTACTAATTAAAATATGATTATTCATAAATATATATTTCCTTCATAAATAGTCGATGTATGGTCAGTAGGAATAATTTTAGCTGAAATGTTATTAAGAAAGCCCTTCGTGCCAGTAAATTTTGATATATTAATTTCATTTTTTACTAATTTATATTTTATGTAGGGTTGTTCAACAGATGATCAGTTAAAGAAAATTTTTGCAATTCTAGTAAATCTATAAAATAATAAAATTTTTATGCAAAAAAATTAGAATTAAATTTAAATTATTTTGAATAGGGAACTCCTAGCCAAAAGGAATTATTAAAATTGTCTACAAAAGCTGATTTTAGTATGATAAACAAAATTCCTAAATATAAGCCTAGAGATTTTAAATAAGTAATTTATTTATTATTTCATATTTTCAAAATCATATATAATAACACATTAAAATAGGTATTTCCCAATGCTTCCGAGTAAGCATTAGATTTATTGAAAAAAATGCTAGTCTTCAATCCTGACGAGAGAATTACTATCGAAGAAGCTTTAAAACACCCTTATTTAGCTTATTATTAAGATGACAATGATGAGCCATCTTGTGAGAAAATTCCTAAAAATGAGTTTGAGTTTGAAAAATATGATCTGACAAGAGAATAGTATAAAGGTATTGTGTGAGCACAGAAATATAAATATTTATTTTTTATAATTATTAAATAAAAATATTCGTAGATTTAATTTATGAGGAAATTTTACTTTACCACTACCCAGAATTCAAAAAGAAATACGAAGAAGATGTAAAAAGTGGAATGCAAATTATACAACCTCATATTATTAATTTCAATAAAGAGAGATATGTAATACATAATTAGCAAACTATTAGCATCTAAATATATTTTATAATGAATAATTTTTCTTAGCATTTTACAAATGATGACGAAGACAGAGAAAATGAAGAAGACTCAGATTCAAGTGATTTTGATTTCTAAGATTAGGAAAAAGACGAGAAAATAAGTAGTGAGAATAATTAAAAATAACAAATTATCTGATTTATTATGTAAATAATACTTAAATAATGAAGTGTCAAAGAATGTTATGAAAATGAATGAATGAATTAATTAATTAAAAAATAAAAAAAATTATATCAGAATTAAGCAGTATATGTATATAATATATATTTTTATATTAAAATTTCTAAACAGAGAAGTTATTTCATTTTATCAATTAAAGAGTGTTAATATAAGCGTATCTTGAAAAAATGACAAATAGCTTTCTGTACCAGACAAATTGAGATTTATGGATTTACATAGATTTCCAAGCGCTAAAAGGATTTATATTAATAAACATCTGGTCTCTTGCGAAAATAACACTCATAAAGAAATCAACTAATCCCATGTATTTTCGAACAATTCCGAGACTTTCTAATTTGTAATACTTTTAAACTTGTTTATTTTTATCTTAATTGGCGTTTTACTGACTTTAAGTTTAATCTTTATTTTAATTTTCCTAATTCGTAGAAGTAGAATTTTTATTTCCAAAAGATTTTTTATGAGCTTCAACACCTTTGTAAACCGAAATATGGTTCCCATGTCCAGAAACTCCTACAAATATTAATATATTTTTATAGTTTAAAATAATAAATTAATATTTTTAAATTTGATTGGGTATTACCATAGTCATCAAATGTAATAATCGCTTTAATATCATTTTCTTAAACATAATTCTCAATTATTTCTGCTACCAAATCACTGGACCACTTGCTAATAGGACCATCTTGCAAATTTTAATCGTTAACAATTTTCAGTTTATCTATTTTCAAATATCGGCAACAGTTTTGTAATTCTTGTTCTCTTTCTTAACCCAATTTATCATAATTTCCGTTCGATAAACACAACAAATGCAGAGTATATTTCTTATGCAGTTCTTTAATTGTGGGCAAGAAGAACATGGCTTCGTCATCTGGGTGCGCTGTGACGAATAGTATATTATTATCTTCACGTTTGCCTTCTTTTAAACTGGATTTAGAAAACTGCCTTACTACTAATAATATGGCAATGATTAAAAAGTTGCTAATTATCAAACCATATTTAGTAAAAAAGTCTAATCCTTCAGAGAAATCAATGTAACTTTATAATTTTTCCATTTTTTAATCAAAATTTTTTTTCTATTATTGAATTGATAATTTTTATTTTTAATTTGATTAATTGAAATAAAATTATTATTGATATTTAGTTATTTATATTAAAAAATTATAATGTAATGATTTTATAAGAAATGAACTCTATACTATCATTGATAAATTTTAATGAGGAGATAATTATAATAATAGAAAAACATACATATTTAACTGCGACTATAATAAGTAGAAAAATGATTCTAAGTAGATCAAAATTGATAAGTATAATATATTGAAAATTATTTAACTATATTGTTAATTTGAAAAAAAAAACATAGCAAAAAATAATTTTGTTATAAGAATAAACATCAACATATAAATAAATATATATATATAATAATAAGCTTAAAAATGAATAGTTTTATAAGTATAAACATAATAATAATTATTATTATTTATTATTTAGTAGTTCTTAAATTCTTTTAAACCTCTTGGTTTAGTTTTTAATTTTATAATTTAGTTAAAATTATAGAATAAATTATTATTAAAATCATTTACTATTTTGAATACTGATTTAATCACTTGTTCAAGCAAAATCAATGTCATAGTCATATTTTTTACATTAACCTTATTACATACATAATAATTTTTCACTTTTTCTCTTTATTCTGTCCAGAATCATTTCAAAAGGCGAATCTAGCTCCATCGTTTTAATGAAAATATGAGGCTATTCCTTACTAATGGTATTATAAAGTTTCTAAATTTATTCATTTTAACTCTGCATTTGTAACAGGTAAAGAAGTGTTGCAATTTGAGTAATTTATCTGAGTTACTTATTTGTAGTAGAACCTTTAGTTTTAAATCCACTATTGGAGTTTTTGATAGAAAGGCGGGATTTGGCCTTTCTCTACGGACTTGCCCCACCACTTGATTGCTATTACTACAAATGATTCGGAGTTTGTTATGTGTCTATTGTTTATTTTTATGCCACAAGAGAATTCATATACTAAATAAATAACAAAGCAAATTTTTTTATGATCAAACATAAGAAAGCATACAAATCATTGCTATAATCGTAGGAATTGCACTACATTAAGGCTTGCTTCATCCGAGCTTTCATTTTCGGGTTCGTTTCTTGTTGGGTATATTTTTTGAAAGCCATTTTTAATAAGGGACTAGTTTTTTAAGTGTGGTGATTCCCATCTAGCAAGGTGATCGTCTGATCAATCTCGTTCAAGAAATTGCAATACTCCTCAGTTGATGAGAATTGAGTGAATTTTTAAATGCTGAAAATGTTTTGTCGCATCAGTATCAGGTCTCTGAACTCCATCATGTGAAAAATGCAGAAGTTAGTTAAAATATATTCTAAAATGTCTAATTCATGTAAAATGGGCTCGAAGCTGATATTCGTTATGTTAATCAGACCCTGTATTTCACATCCAAGCATCAGAACCTTCTTTCTTGCCTCATACTGCTTCAGGATGTTCTGAATAGTTTCCTCCAGAATTTGAGGCTTTTTAAACAGACTGAGCTTTTTCATCGACTGGTTCTTTTATTCCCCGTTTCTTGACTGAAATTCGGTTTAGAATTTCTTTTATAGCGTCGGACTTTCAAGGGTATCTTCTAAAGAATTAGGGTCATTTTCTACCTCTTCTTCAAACTGATCCATATTTTCGTACAGGTTGTAGATATTTTTCCCCATTTCATTATTGGTGCTTTTGCTAAGTAATTTAAAGCCCTTGTTGTTATTGTTGTTGATTTTGTTGCCGAAATTATTGATTTAATGCACAGCTTCCGAAAAATCGTTGAAGTCATCCTGTTCGCCTTGCTTCGGAGAAGAAGAATTGGATACCTGGAGGATGTTTTGATCCGAGAGGGTTTGGCTATCCAGTTCGTTGTTAGTGGTGACCTAGTGTGATCTTGACTTCCTTCTCAGTCCGTAAGAACACTTTCTGTTTGTCGGGGAAAAACACTAAACGTTAGGAGTCTTAAACCCCACACTTTCTTCATCCAAGCTGTCGCAACTGACATCGCACATCCCGTCTTCGGCTGTGCTGTCGTGCTATTTGTTGTCGAAAATTTTTATCTTTTATTTTTCTTCTAAAAAGCTGTTGTTGTTGTTTTTATTAGTGACGTTACTTTCTACTAAGACTATTTCTTCTTAATCTTCTTCACTGTTCTTGATATTGGCAGATTGAGGTACATCAGAATTGGGGCCCTTCGGAATCGAATTTTACTAGTGCAAGTTCTCTATCGCCTGCTTAAAAAACGAGCAGACTTCGAAAATGTTCGGCCTTTTAAAGGGCGAACTCTCACACATTTGCTCTATCAGTTTGGCCATCGATTGCTCCACATCCTTCACTTTCAAATTTTCAAATATAAACAAAAAGATTTTGCCCAAAGAAAAAATATCAGATTTGAAATCCATCGTCATATATCTCTAATACTATTGCTGTATGGAGGATATTTCCTCGCTGATCTTTATGAATTCTAATTCTAAAGCCATTTACTCCGGAGCCTTGTAATGGTCGCCCCCTAATTCGCTCTGCTATTTGATTTTATGAATGTACCCGTAATTGTCAAGCTTGAGGGTGGGTTTGTTTGTAGTTTTATCATAAAATACCTTTATAGAATTAGGAGAGAGCTGGGAATGCACGATGTTTTTTCTGTACAAAATCAAATATCCCTGCAATATTTGGAATATTAGTTCGATCGCATTTTAATCGTTAGGAAATTTAGTGATTTCCATTTCCAGAGACAGAGGAAGATACTCCTTTTGTATACATAGTTGTTCTATTTATGATTTTTTTCTACGGAAAATATTTAAACTAGGTTGGCACTTTTACACTCTTAAATACGCAAAAATTTTCTATCAACCAAATAGGAGGGAACTACTTTGGTAAATACTTTCTCTTCCATCGCCTTTTCTGGATTTTCAAGCATATATATGAACAGCGAACCTAGAAGAACAGATAAGAGAGTGGGTTGATTTTTTTTATTTTGTTTTAAATTCAAGTTATTTTACGGTGATTAGATTTTAATTGAATGCTTAATTGATTAAATGTAAATAAATTATTAAGAAATGTGTTATTTCCTTAATTAATATATCAAAAAACAACATAATAGTTTTTTGAACTTTTTTTATTTAGAAAATTAGTGTTTTATTTCTTCTTATAAAAAGCTTTACAGTGATTTAAACCAAATTTGTTATATATACTGAATGCTAAAATTTTGCACACTCTATATTAGAAAAATTCTAAAAATTAATTGTGATTTATTTTTATAAAATTAATATTAAATTATTTCCAAATATTTTCATTAATGAGAAAATTAGTTCATTCAAAAGGAAATAAATTTATATTTGTACAAAACAAAAAAATTATTATTTTTTTCTTAATAATAATAATTAACTTAGGATAAATTAATTTTTTTTTAAAATAATTTTTAATTTTAAATAGATATATATATGCTTTGAAGATTAAATTGATTCAGAATTTGCTAGTATCAATTTATAATTTCATATTGAATTTTTCTTCTTTTTTGATTTTATGCGATTTCTAAATAAGGGGTTTTTATTATTTTACGGAAGATTTTGGTTACATAAAGATATTAGGATTAATGCTTATAGAATTTCCTGAGTTCGGAGGTCTTTATATTTGAAGACTGAAACTATTATTCGAATTACTCTTCTACTATTACTACTACGGATTTGAAGATGATTGCGATTATTGTTGCTATTATTTTCTTTGTTCTTCGAGTTCCCTTAACTTTCTTTTTTTCTTCATATACGCAGATTCGAAATTCTTATTTTCAGTTTGAGGTACAGGGGTACTGAACACATTTGGTTTCCGGACTATTCAAAATTAATAATAAAAATAAGAAGTGTCTAGGGTAAATTTTGCAAATATATGTTTGATAACTTACTTTATTTAATTTTTTAGCTTAGTCACTTTATTTGATCATGGTAAAAGCGGCCTGGAAATAAATATCGATAAATTTAATATATTCCTCTTTTTCTTTTTGATTTATGAGTCCATTTTTTTCATAATTCGTAAAAATCAAATAAAGATCGGATGGAACCTATTTTATATTATTTGAAATAAAAAAATTTCTTTTTAAGATAAAATTTAATTTTTACATCTTCTATCTTATGATAAACATGGTTTTTCAGGTTTTTTTTAATATCTTTAAACGTCAACTCCTATTTTAGAGGCTTGAGTCTTATAGATAATTTCATGCTGGGTTGTTCAGTTTCATTAGATTCTTCAATTTCAGGCCCGGCTTCGTCTGTTCCAGCATTTTTATTTGTAACATGCTCTGCAATACAAAAAAATAAATATAAAATGATTGAATTATTTATAAATTGATGATCACCTAGACTTTTAATTCCTTAAACTCTGGCAATAATATGCTTTACAAATTCCCCCCACTAACACTTACCTCCCTGTTTCTTTTTAAGCATTTTTATTAAATCATCTTTAGGATCAATTTCATTTCTTTTACTTTTGCTGTTAATAACAATGTGTTCGAAAAGGGTTCGATTCTAGTATGTAAATAAAAAAATAGTATATTTTAATAAGTTTTATACTGTTAATTAGTTAAATAGTTATTTTACCATTTTTTTCTTTTGGGCACTGTATTTGTGACTAATGGCCCACTTTTCATCTACTTTGTAATGAGTGAAGTGTTCAGGATTTTTTAGAAGTTTCAACTTCAAGACAGAAATCGGAGTAAAATAAAAGTTGAAGGTTCTGTAAATATAGAACCAACTTAGTCTTATGTGTGGGCAGATAAGAGAAGGACCTAAAAAAAAAAAATTAAAAAAATTAAAAAAAAAAAAAAATAGATCAATAATCCTTCACCTTAAACCAAATGCTCCCACAAAATTTCGATCAAAAACTGCTGACTTTGAGCACTCATTTGCAACTAAAGTTTTTTGCCGAAAAGTTCTTTGTGATTTTGCACAAAAAGTTAAAACTTCTGCAGGTGAAGGCAGTACTCATTGGAATACGATATTTTTTCCTTGAGTCTTTCCAACTTAGAAAATATATAAATCAGCAATTCGCCCACCTGCGATTTGGCCGCCTAATACTTTCTGTTGATTTAAAAAGAAAATTTCATGGCATTGAGATACCCATTTTGCGCATTTTTCCTCAGCAGAGACATTTTGCTTCTAAAGGCAGTAAGCTACTTGTACTGAAAGTTGAGGTTCCGCAGCATTGAATTCAAATTTTTGTAAATCGTGAAAAGCATGATATTTTGGTACGACGGCTTGATAATTTCGAAATCGAGTTGCTGCATGATTAGATTCAAAATTTTTTATTTGAAAATAGTATTGCAGCTCTTCATCAGAGTCCCCACAATATTCGCTCTGTAATACGAATCATCGTAGTTGTTTTGCGAATTATCGTTTTTCTAAATCAATTCGATCAATGTTTCGATAACCTTTCCCGACTAAACATAGTTATCAGGATAGATTTGCTCTTCCTTTATGCTACAGGCCTGCTTGATCAACTCCAAATTCAGTTGATAGTCGTCCTGGTTTGAAAAATCGTTGGGACGCAGCGTTTTGTTGTTATCGGAATATAAGTTGAGCCACAGCAGTCTGAGGAAGGAAAACTTGGACAAGTTCGAATATTTGGGATCCATGCATTGGTAAATGCAGCTGATCGTTTTGAAAAAAACGCACTGCAATTTGCAGCTCAGCTGCTTCGTTTCCAGAATCTGTCTTAATTGCTTAATCGTTTCAATCATTTGCTGCAAATGCAATTGGGACGGGTTTTTAATTTGCGCAAATTTCAAAGCGGCTAGGTTTTTTTTATCATAGTTTAATTAAAAAGCTGAAATAAATTAAAAAAAAAAAAATTTCGTTGATTCGTACCCTTTTCTAAACATCTAATGTTGTGAAGCAAGGAATACGTGTTGCTGTAATCTTCGTTTTAAATTTGTCGCAAAATCATTTGGTCATGAAAATGCGATGGGTTGTAGTCCATGATATATTCCTTATCGTGATCTGCCTTTATCGATATTCTTTGGTTTATATTTTTACTTTTTTTCCCTGAAGAGGCCTTCTTACTATGATTGTCTTCGTCCTCTGCAGAAAGGGCCTTTCTTCCTGCATTTTTCGATTTTGTTCTTGAAGGCAATGTGTTAGTTATTGCAAATAAAATTTGGGATTTTATACGAAACTTACCTAAAAACTAGTAACTAATGCTTGCTTTCTGGCTTTGGTTCCAATTTAATTTCTTCCGCCGCTTGGTTTACCTCTAGTGTATTTTCATTGATTTCTGTTATCACCATGTTAATTTTGCCCTTGAAAAACCTTCGACTCTTGAGAAATTTCGGAATTTGTAATTTGCTTTGAAATATTACTTTTTTCTCTCTGTACATTCGCCTCTCCTCTTCATCCATATCCTTTTCATTGTCCGAATTGTCCTTTTCCTCTGGCAGTGTCTTTATGATTTTATCTTCTATTTCTAACTTTTCCTCTAATTCCTTCCGACTTTCGTTATAGAAAGTGAGGTATTTTTATTACATTGGCTGCTGCATTACAATTAAATTCAGTTTTTTTTCCAACTTCAACTCCACCAACCTAAAAAAAAGCAATAAATAAATTAATTAAAAAGTAATATGGACGATTGAAGGGTGGGGGGTACCTATTTCCAATAGGGGGGCGCCTGTCGAGTAGATGTATTGGTTAGAAAGTTAATCCAAATGATTTAATTCGAACTTATTCTTATTTCCTTCATCAGCAGAGAGGTAGTTATGTAGTTTTTCCTTTGCAGTTTTTTCAACACGAATAAATGGAAAATGGCGTGTTCTGATGTTATCACACTCAACAAGTGGAACACCAACTTGCTTTTAAGAATGAAAACCGGACTCGTAAGAAATTCCAGTCCGACATTTTTGTTGTTGCATTCTGCATCGTTGTTGGAAATAGGAGCCAACTCTTCTCCGGCCTCTATTTTTTTGTTTAATTTTGTGAATTACTCATTCATATAAACCTGAAAATTAGTGGCGTCCCCTTGGTCGCATTCCCTTCGGAAATAATCAGTCATGAATTCGTTGAGTCCGGCTAAATTTAATTTAATTTAATTTAATTAATAAAATGAAAAATTATAATTAAAAAAAATTATTTTACGCAATATCCAGAAATCCGAATCATAATTGAACCCGAAACATGTTTTGCTGGAAATAACGCTGTAGTTAAAATGTTTGAAAATGTAGCAACCGATTTCCTACATCAAATCGTCGGTGTACTGTAAATCAGAATTCGCAATGACGGATTTTTCTTCCAAAATGCACATATTCATGAAGGATTGCGGCAAGTAAAGAGAATCAAAGGCAAAATTGTTGTGATTTGGAAGAATGACAATTTGGTAGTTCTACAACTGCTGCGTAAATCCATTCAAATCTTAACTGTAGTCCTTTTCCAAATGATTGAGGATTCTCTGGTACAGTCCGTTATAACTGCAGCTGGCTTCAAATTTCGTTCGCGATATTTGCGGCCTGGCGAAGAAATTGAGGTTCGCCTTGTTGGCATTGTCGTTGTTGTTTTTATTTTCACTGTTATTTCCATTTTCCCCTCCCTCATTAATTTCTTCTTCCTCCTCCTCCTCGATTATGCTGTTATTGAACTGCTGCTGTTTAAACAGACTGCTTCGATGCAGCGAAGGCAACAAGTGTTTTAACTCATTTTGCTATTGGTTCTTTTATAATTGCATTTTTTTCAAATCCTTCGCCTCATTGCCCCCGTCCTCTTCTCCCTGCTTGATCAAAAACTCCAAAAATGAAGACTTCACCTGGAATTTCCCCACCACAATTCCTAGATGGTCTGTTTTCATCACCCTGTTAATTTCATAGTGAAAACTCCTATTTCCAAACTCATCAATCAGGTCCTTAACTAATTTTCCGGAGCAAATGGCCCAATTATCATTCTAAATCATTTCTTCTTTGTACTCCTCCGAGTCATAGTTTTCCTCAATCATTTCGCTATCGCTATCACTTTCACTTTCTTCATCATCTTCTTCCTCGTCTTCATATTCATCTTCTTCGTCCATTTCATCATCATCATCATCTTCCTCTTCTTCGCTGCTTTCGTAACTACTGTTATCTTCGTTTTTGTACACATTTTTCTTTTTCTTTTTGCGGTTTTGTCTACTTTTTTTTCGCGCCTGCCTCTCTATCAGTTTTTTTTAATCTTTTTCTTGCTTTTCAAGATCTCTTTTAAACTTCAACTTTTATACCTTTTCATTATCAGGCCCCACCACATTTACAATCAAATTTTGCACATTTACCTCGTAGTCGACGCTGGGAACCCAGTATTTTGAACATTTCGGAAAATACTCAGTAAACAAAAACACTTCTTCTTCACCCTATAGAAACTTTAGTCCTGAAATTGGGTGCTCCAGCGAAAATTCTATTTAAATGACGCAATAAGGATTGATTCTTTACTTTTTTTCTTCTTAATGGTGCTGACTGCCGGGGTTTTCGTTGCTTTTGCTCTGTGAATTTTATCCATTCATTTTTTCTGATTACGGATTTACTTTTCGCTATTCCTGCTCTATTTCCATGACGAAATCGTTGTCTTTCTCTATCGGTATTTTTATAGAAAATGAGTTTTCTATATGGGTTTTGTGATACTCCACATAATGGGGTAAACCCAGAGGAATATTAAGTATTTTATTCATATCTGAATTTTTGTTTAAATCCTTAATTTAAACTTTTTCCATTTCGAAAGTCAATCCCTTTTCTTCTATTGATTTCATTTAAGTCACCTTTAATTGCATTGCGTTTATTTTTATTATGTGATTTTTCAGCTACGAAGTGCCCGGCTATTATTTCTAATCATTTTCATTTTTTGATTATTGCTGACTTCCTTGCGCAGGCTATTGCTTTTATTGCTATTGCGCTCCATTTTCTCCCTAATTGGGCTTATTCTTATCAACTGGCATGCTAATTTTGAGAGAATTTGGATTTTGTGGCTATTATTACTATTGCTATTATTAATTATTTGAGGCATTCTTAGAAGTTTGCTTTTGTTGCTGAGTATCTTGCTTGACTACTACAGGAATGGCCTCAATTTTCAATTGCGTTATACCCTGTATTTTCTGATTCTTGAGGTCTACTTCGAGTATGATGCTTTATTTTGTTACTTTTACTTCTTCCTATTATTATTACTATTGCATCTAGTAAAAAATTATATTTTTTTATATATAGTGTGTTGTAATTTTTATTGGTTTAATTATTAAAAGTATAATTTATTTCTTTTCAAATAATAATTATTATAATGCAAGTCCGGGTATATAGTGTTGTGTTCTAAAATTACCTTCAAATTACTTACTTACTTGCAAAACTCATTTTGCGAAAATATAAATATCGAAATTGAAAAAAAGTAAAATAACTTACGTATCAAAATGATATTAATCAGTGATAAGTATCCCTATATATTAGATATTTATTTATAAAAATGAAAATTATAAGAAAGAATATATATATATATATTTATTTTCAATAATTGTTTTCACTTAAATCATCATCATAATATTGTTGGTTATAATTCGATTTCTACTAAGATTATGAAAACTTTGTTTATTTTGAAATGTTATGCTTCTCCTTCATTTTATTTTAAATCTATTTTCGTTATAATAAATAATTTAAATAGTGTAAAAAGTGAAAACATTAGAAACTTACTTTATCCTTAACAAAAACCATACTCAAAAGTGTTTACATTTCAGGAAAGAAAGATCCTGGCTTTAAATCAGTTCTATAAGATATTTAATACAAGTAAATAATCATATAATTTATACTCAATTTTATTATATTCATTACTCCTAAACTGGAATTAAAGATGAAATGGGAACGACTAAATCATCTGCTTTATTTACTTTTAAAATTCTAACATTCTTTTCTACAATTGTACGCCCTGCTTAATCATTTTATACAAAATTATCAAGTTCTTCTCTAAAATTATAAAGTAATTTGCATTAAAAAATTAATTTTTAATCAATCAATTAATGCAAAGATTTTACAATGTCACTCCGAATTCAGGCTGGGCCTTATCAATAGACTCAATAAAATCCTGTGCAAAAAATTTTGCTTGCTTTCTTTCTTCTTCTTAAACCAAATTTTTTAGAAAAAACTTTTTTAATTCATCTGCGGTTATGTATCCATCTCTATTTTCATCACACAATTGAAAAAACGCTTAAAATTTTATTTTTAAATTTAATTTTTATAAAATTAAGTAAAGTATGAAAATTACATATGACTTTCTCTTCAATTGATTCTTCAGAAAATAAATTTATTGCGAATTGAATTTCATTACTATCTATTGAATTATCTCCATTAAGATCAAAAAGCCAAAATAGTCGACTTTACAGGTTTCGGTCTTTATGAGGCCATATAGCATCCATTATTATTTCAAATTCTTCTTTGTTTACACTTTTTACATAATCAATCTAAAAATTATAAAATATTATTTTACTAAAAAGAGATTATACAACAATTTAAATAAACACTACCCATTCAATAATTTATTTTTTTTTCTCTTCAATAACTTAAATAAGATCTAATTATTATATTTTTAATTTAATAAATAAATAAAATTATTACTAAATAAATTTATGTTATCTTTATATACCACTTTAATGTTCTAAAAACCATTTGAGTAGTTGCTATCTCATTTTATCTCTACTTTTTTCTCCCATTGTCGAATGACCTGTATTAACGTAACCCAAATATTTGTCACACACATAATTTCTTGCATCTAATAAATATTGAAATTTTATTTCACATTTTTATAAAATCATATTAATAATTATACCCGAATTATTCCTTAAAATGCTTAAAGATCCGTTTTAGAAAGTTTTAGTTTATTATAATCTTGGCTTACTTATAAAAGACTTATTTTTTTTTAACTTTTATCTCTCTAATATTAATAATAAATAATTTTAGTAAGTGATCGCTGTATATTACGGTTTATAAAAATTATTACTGTATTTTACAAGTAAAAGTATATTTTTTGTAACAGTTGATGGAAATATTTATTTTTTATTTATATTTAATATACTATCTCTCATTCCTTCTTTCTTTGTTTATGGAGTTGCTTAAATTTAAAGAATTGTAAGTATTATATATTCTCATTTGGATAATGGAATAATCAAATTTAAATATAATATTTTACTGGGTTTAAAGAAAAGTTAAGATTTTTTAAAATTTCCAAGCCATTCTATTAATTTTATACTCGAATAGAACTACTTTTACTAAATTTTGCACTTTTATGATTTATACTGTGAGGACTTTTAGGAATATCTTGTGTTAATTCACTATTTTAAATTAAATATTAATCATTGACCAAATAAATATTTGAACTTTTTCTATTTTTTTGTTTAGTTAGCTCCATTATAAATTAGAAATAATTTGATTAGTTTTTTATTTTAATTATTTTATTTTTCGCAGCTGTTCACATAAAAACTTTAATAACATACGGAAAAAAGAATAATAAGTTGATTTGACATTAAATTAAGCATGAAAATAATATTGCTGTTTTTATTATTATCTAAACATACTAAACTATATTATAATGGTAGTAATAAATATAATTTTTTTATAATATATTAGGAAAACTTATAAATACTAATAAACTATAAATAAATTCACAGTATATAATAGCAATTTTTATAATCGGAAGAAGCTGTTGTTATTATATGCTTCTTGATAATGTTAAGGTCCATCATAATTTTATTTATTTCTTATTAGGCTTCACTCGATATATCAGAATTGTATAAGTAAACTACTAAATCTGTGAGAATTTCTGGTTCATTTTCACAATAATACTTAATGCAATTTATTAGCTTTAAGGCACCTTTGTCTCTTATATTTGAATTCCTTATTTTTAAAATAAAAAATAACGTAGTAAGTTACAAAATAGAAAACTATTATATTTTTATATATAAATACGTGAAAAAAAGACTTAGATGTGAGACTTTAAACATATTTTTAACAACTTTGTTAGAAAAATATATGATTCCTTTGTCATCAATAGGATTGCTATAGAATATAATATATTATAATATACAAATTTGAAATGCAAATTATTTACTTTTATAAACCCAGTTCTATCCTCTTTATCTAATTTATTTTTTATAGAAAAGATTTTGACAAAATTTTAATCCTTTTTACGTTATTAAATTATTCCTAAAAAGAATTTTATTATTATAATTGTATGGTCTCATCTTTAACAATAATCATAAATTACTATAATTTTAGCGTGAGGTTAGTCAAGTATTTGCATTTATTAATAAGATTTCCTATATCTATTATACTATTGTCGTCTATCTGCGTAAACTAGGGATTGCTTATATTGATTGATTTAAATTATAATATCATAAATATACTATCAAAAAAAAACTCCATTACTTAGATTAAAAAACTGCATTTATTATCAATCCAGAAAATGAATTATAATCTGGAATAGGCTTTGCATTTTTTTTATAAAATTCATATGCTTCAGGTTCCTTTTTTGCAGTCTCTTCTTCAGCTATCATGAGTTGAATAGAGTCCATATATAGCTTAGCAGTAGTTTTTCTGTAATCAATTTCAAGACTCTTAACCGGAATTTAAAAATTAGATTTTTGCAATTTTATTCTCCTTTCATTGGTTTTTTTTTACTCTATTTTTTGTTTTTCTTCCTGCATTTTCTTATTAATTGACTCTTACTCTTTTAAAAATACTACTTTTAGCTGAGAGAATATGAGTCTTCTTCTATCGTTACTTCTTCTTCTACAATGCAATCAGATTTCTTTATCGCAAGAATTATAATTAATTAAATTCTTTTTTGAAAAACTTTTATATTACATTGTTTTGAATCCAAAAATCTCTTTTTCCCTTCATAGAAATTTATACCTTCTCATCTGCTATCTACTAAAATTTCTTTAAAAATTCACTAAATAGTATTTTTTCGTGCCCTAGGTTTATCAATGCTTAATGAAATTAAGTAATGACTGACGGTGTAGCCTGCACCGGCTGCTATGTAATAAATCCTTTTTTTCTTTTTATCTCTCCCCATATATAGTAAATACCGAATTATCGATCAAATCATTACTTTGTTCCTTATATATATTGAATCTGTTGAGTAAATCATCAATCGAATCTTTATTTTTCAATATATCGAATATGCCTAAATAAAAATAACTGTAAGTATTATATTTGCTTTTTAGTGTATAAAGTACTATTTTATTTAAACTTTTATATAACTATTTATGAATTTTTGTACCGACAAATATCGTATCTCTGACATTTTGAATACTTTTTATCATATTTGTAATTTCAAATCTCTTTTCCGTTAGCTTTTATGTTTTTTATTCAATTTATTTGTACTCCTCTTCTGTTATCATGAACATTTACTCCTTATCATTTTGAGTTGTTTACTAATAAATGAATAAGTAATAATAGGATTTACCTTTGGAATTTAATAGTTTTAATAATCTATTTAGCATGGAAAAATTCTTCCGTTTGTAATATACCCCATGCCAACGTAGACAAATATAACAATTGGAATCGTTTGTTCTTTATACAGTTCTTTTTGCCACGATATTTTTTATACATGTTCATATAACTTAGATAAAACCTTAATAAGTGTTTGATATTTTATTAATTACTTTTATATTATATAAAAATATTTATATATTATTTACTTCTATAGTATTTTCTCTATTCAAATTACTGTGATATTCTACTTCAAAATCAAAATATGTTAAATATTCTGCTAATTAATCGCATTAATGTTGTGCATTTTCTAATTAATTTAAATGAAGATAGTGTTCGTTAACAATAAAGTAAGCAATTTTAGTTTCGTGCAATTTTTTCAAAACATGTGATTTTCCTTTATTTTTCCAATTCAACTCAAATTATTACTAATTAGGCTATTATAAATCATTTCCAAATAACATTTAGTTTCTTGTATAATGATTATTTTATTTTTATATATATATAATGCTTTCAATGTAAATAATTTTTGAAGTAATTAACTTATTATTTAATTAATTCAAGAACTCTAATAATTGTTTGTGGAAATATTATATTCAATCAACAATCTGATTAGTTGATCTGATATTATATGAGTTATATTAATTGCAAAATAGAAACTATATATGTTCATATGTGATGAAATTAGCAATTAAAAAATGATCAATAGAAGTATATAAACTTTACACCAAAGATTTTTCTAATAAATATGAAAAATTGTTAAATTTAATAAATAAAATTAAATATACTTCTTTAAAATTATATAAAATACTTACTATATAAAATTCTTTTAAATATTAAAAAAATATTAAAATTCTAAAAAAATTTTTTATAAAAATTTTTTTTAGAATTTTGAGGAATATATAAGTTAGACATAAAAAAAAATTATTATAATAGTTGTGATTATTAAATACATTAATTAATAGACAATATAGGGGAAAAGACAATATTAAATTGCATTAGACACTAAAGGGTAATCCATAAGAAAGAACAAAAATAAAATAAACCCCATTCGCATCTTTACTGGGAAAAAAATTAAAGTAAAATGAGCTAAATTACAAACATTGACACAAAGACGATGTAAAAAAAAAACTGGATCTTTCAAAGATCTAGAATTTCAAATATATCGACCAATATTTGATAAAAAACCAAGTTTTAGGGCAAGGAAGCTTCGCCAAAACCTTTCTTGCATCTTCTATAAAAGATTAGTAACAGGTCTTAGCGTGCAAAATGATTAACAAAGATAATATCAAAAATAAGCTAAAGGGTTAAGAAAATATCTAGGAAAAGTTATAAGATATTATTTAGTTGCTCAAAAAAGAAATTGAGCTGTGGAAAAATTTAGATCATGAAAACTGTATCAAATTTCACTATTACACAGAATCGCCAAAAAATATGTACTTATTTATCGAATTTTGTGACGATGGAGATATGGAATCTCTCCTTAAGAAAAAGAAATTGTCCGAAACTGAGGCGTTGGGATATATCAAACAAATCATTGAGGGCTGCTACTACTTGTATCAATCGGGGATCTTCCACAGAGATTTGAAGCCTGAAAATATATTACTACATGGGGGGCAAGCGAAAATAGCGGACTTCGGATTCGCAACTATAATCGAAAAAGAAAAAAGAGATTTAGCTATAAACAATAAAAGCCTGGGCTCCCCGTACTATATGGCTCCCTAAGTACTACAACAGTAACATTTTTAATTTATTTTGAAGATAAATTTTTGCAAATTTCACTGAACTTATATTATATTTCAATTTTGACTGAATAATTATAGATAAATTAAAAAAATTTAAATTTAAATTTATTTATTATTAGATAGATGTATTCGATAAAATGTGATGTTTGGAGTCTGGGTGTAATGTTTTATAAAATGCTTTACCACAGAATGCCTTGGGAAAACATACACTCCATAACTGATTTAAAGAGAAGTATTCATACGAAAGTGGTGAATTATCCACAGACAATTCACCCTCAGTTAATTCATTTGATGCAGGGAATGTTAGTGATTTCGGAAGAATATAGATTCAGCATTGTGGAGTGCAAAGAAATTGTAGATTAACTCACACCGAAAATGTTATTAAAGCATGAGTACAGCAAAACAGAAGAAACTATTTATTCTCACACAGAGTCCACCAAAACAGAACACAGTGGCAGCCTAATTGCAAATATAAGTCCGTAACAGTAGCTCCAACAATAATTAACTTAAGCAATCACCTAGTAATAGTTATAATAGCAGATGCAGTAATAGCAACAGTCCTCGTAAAATTAGGGCCAAAAAAGTGGGTATAGTAACAGTAGTGGAAATAAAACCTCTGGATTGCGAGTTTCTACACTGTCAAATAATGCCAACGCTTCGGTAGTTTCTAACCAGTCGCAAAGTATGGATCATGTTAATGAAGCTTAGGGGGGAGTTAGCAGTGGAAATGGGATTTAGAAGTAATAGGGCCAAGTAAAGCAAGTGCAATTACCTTTGGAATAAAAACTCTTATATGAATAGCAACTTAAATATCAAGCCAATTAAAACAATTTCAACAATAACTTTTAATCTTAATAGAAATAATAGTATTTGATAAGTCCTCAATAATAGTAATAGCAGTAGTAGTAGTAAAATTCCTAGCAATCGTAACAATAAACTACTCACCAATAGTTTTTATAAGAAAACACGATGGGTATGTATCAGGGAAACATGAGGAATTTTTACAATAATTAGTTTTAGTAAAAGATAGAAGAGGGCAATGATTTTTAAAAGTCTGATATTTTACTACAGTTTCCCTACCAATAAATGAAGCAGCAGTTTCAACCCGATAAAAGTAACATAGAGTTTTACTAATAAAATGGTAATTTATTGAGTTCTGGAGGATAAGATGTAAATTTGTATTCCCAACTACCTAGTCATTTACAATATCCAAATGAAAATACTCCATCTTAACTTCTTCCTGTATATCAACATTAGCAGTAATAGTAACAGCACGCTGATTTATTTAACTCCCAATAGTAACTGAACCTTTTCAATGCCTCGTATCCTTTCAATTAAAATGATTTCAATGCAACTTCTTAATTGGAAATACATTAACTTGATAAGTCTGGAATGGGGAATACTATGTAATTATTATTATTATGCATGTTATAACTTTATTTAATTTTAAATTTTTAATCCTTAGGTAATTTAATTCTGAACTTCAAGGAAAAGATTAAAAAGATAAAATGCTTAATACTTAAATAATGAAGCCGTTTAATCAATAGTAATATAGCTAATATGCATTGTATCAAAATAATATTACATAAAACTAATTGCTTTAATCAAATCCACTACTATAAAATTAATAATAATAATCACAAAATAAATAGTAAATATATAATAGCCTTAATAAAACAAGTAGTAGCAAACTACACAGTAATAATAGTATTAAGCATAGTAGACTATTATTTAATAACAGTAAAATTAATAATCTTAGCAATCATAGTAATAGAACTAATAATATTCTTAATAAAATGCTATAAATTTAAATTAGTAGCAATAGAAATAAACCCAATAGTAATTCTCATAATAACCTTAGCAGTATCTTTAATAATAATAAGTCAAATAACTTTAGTTTAATTACAACACACTAATGAATCTTAACAATTAGAATTCAGGTGCTAGCACGCCAATGAATAATTAAAATTAGTAAACCAATAAAAGTTTTAATTAGATTTTAAACCTTTCCAATATGGCTAATAGTGAAAAATAAATTATTAATAACAACAACAACAATAACAATTATAATTAATAATAATTTTAAAATAGCGGAGGAACGACTGAAAACCACGCCTCTTCATTATTTGACTAGTTAAACGAATAAGTAAGTAATCAGAATAGTAATTAAAAAAGTCCAAACAACAGTGAAAAACTTTAGGATTTTACTAGTGGAGATGCAATCGTAAAGAAAAGAAAATTAAATAAGAAATCAGCTTTTAATAAAAATACAGATGCAAGCTTCCAACCCAACAATATCAAGGCTGAAGATGGGTATTCAGATAAAAATAGCAAAAATATTGATGAAACTCAAACGATATAGACAGGAATAGAGTCTGGAGCTGGTAAAAAGGGGAGTGTTTGGTAATAGTCGAGGCACAAAAATATATGGACCAATTTTGGAAAGGCGCTTAAAAAAATGTTTTCTCACCATCCTAATTTCTAATTAAAAATCAAGGAAATGATTGAAATTCTTTTTCAATAAGATATAGAAAATTTATTGTAAATAATTTGATATTATTAATCAAATAAAATCTATTTAATTATTAATCAAATTTTTAACTTTCCAGAAATAATTAAGATCAGCTAATTAAAGACTTCATTGACTATACGGAAAATTAATTAAAACTTAATAGAAAAGTTGATTTTAAAGAGGGATGGACCTTTTACGAGGATGATATATAAAAAATTGTTATTTAAAAAAATATTGAGAGAAATAAGTGAAATGTTCTTTAAAGACTATGCACTTTAATATCTTTTAAATTCAAGGATGAAAGATTTCAATGTACATATAAAAGCCATTCCCAGAATGCTTTCTTCCCTGTAAAATCCTAAACTTTTAATTCCAGAAGGAGGCATATTTAGAGGAATTTGAATATAAATAAATTTAAGTAAAAAAAAATAATATAAATATTTAAATATATATATATAAAGTTATATATTTAATTTACTAAAAATTCCTTATTATAAAATATCTAATTATTACTATAAATTAATATTTATTTATGTTTTTAATCAATTAAAAAAATAATTGAAACTATAGATATCATAATATAGTATTAGTATTTAAAACTATTTTATTTATTTATATATTATCTGATTATAATTATAATTATAACCATAAATTTTTAACTGTCTTTATTTATATCTGTTTAAACTATTTTAATAATAATAATAGTAATGCAATATAATAAACCTTAATTGCTCAATTTTGAATAAAATTTATTATACTAATACTTATCACACAATAATAAAATAAAAAATAATTCCTCAACCCCACTACTAAAAAAAACTAATAAATAATATGATGACATCATTTCATCCCATATACAGCAAAAAAAATAACAACCTGAAAACATGCCATACAACAGCATGTATTAGAGTAATTTATAGTCACAGCAGTTTAATGTCAACTAAAATATTGAATCCTAAGTGTCGTTTAAACCTAGTACGATTTATACTAGTCTTAATAACAACAATAATGACAATCATTAAACTAAACATTTCCAATTAGGAGTAAATCCTTTATAAGAATCAAATAAAACAAACTTCAGTGGTTAATTTGGAACTGATCAATCAATGCAAAATTCCCATAGATTTCATAATTTTTAGAGGGAAAATAACTTTTAACATCAATTATAGCCTCTTTCTACATTTTAAGACAATAGATACATATCACATAACATAGAAATAAAATAGTAGCAAGACCTGCCTTATAAACGTTCTTAAAGTCCTATTGATAAAAGATCTTATATCATAAAAGATTAATTTGGAATAAAAACTAGTTAGGATGGAGTAGCCCAATTACATACTTACAATTTTAATGAATTACCAACTACCAACAATTAATAATCCTATAATCCTCCTGCTGAATCTTATTAATTTCCCAAATTTGCAAATAATGCGCAGTCTTTATATCCTAAATTCGAAGCTCCACCGCCTGAAAGGATAGAAAATGAGCAAATAAAGCGAGATTATGAATTTTAAAAATCAAATTATATGCCAAATAATAATTATAACAATTATATGGGAGAATTTAAAAAATAATCATATTCCCATTTTAAACCTATTTATTCTAAAAATTCACCACAAAAAGACCTGCAATACGATAAACCTTATATAAATTCATTCGAAAATTACAATAATCGTGAGTGTAATCAAAACTTTATTATTAAACATTCAATATTTAAAATAATTCTTATATATATATAGAACATAGTCCTTCACCATAAAAAAAAGTAGTTTCAATCAAATATAATGTTAACCCTCCTACGAATTATAATTAAGTAAGTTAAGAATAAACAATTAAAAAGGAATTTCAACCTCTGAGGCCCAACCCCTCTCCCCGAAATAAAGATGCTTTTAATTATAGTACTTAGTAATATAATGATAAGAAGAATTCAATGGATTTTAAGTTTACGAAAATCCCTGATTATCTCATTTTGGACAATCGAAATAAACTAAAGGAAGAAGATTATGAAATTTTCGCCAAAAAAGACAAAGAATTCCCTAAAAAAGAAGAAGAAATCAAACCCAGAGATATATACACGACCCCCTTCAACTTCGCAAAATTTGAAGATTTAAAAAATAATACTAAATCATTTGTCTTTGCGGGTAATTTATTTATATATATGTAGCTTCCCTTTTGCAATTTTATTTAAACCCTTATTACAAGGCTCTTAGTCTCCGAACTCTTATGCACAAATAAATGAACTAAGAAATTCTCACATATTTTAATCGAGAGTTTCGAGATATTATAATACTGCGGAGGAACTTAAATCAGAATTAAAAAAAGATACTTCTATTTTCAATCAGCCTGTGTCGAAGTTTTAGAGTCAATATCCCATTGATTTGAGTATAGAATAATCATACAAGCCTCATATAAAAGAATTTTAACTTAAATCAAAGTTGGATTCAGAAATTGACATGAAGGCCACTGTCTAGCCTGCAGAACTATTTGAATAATATGATGTATTTAATTAAATACTAATTTTATCAAAATTAATGTTATTGAATATTAATATGTTATTAATAGTATAAACACTTGACTTGGAAAAAAGAGGAACATTTACCATAGGCTCCCACTTTTTAAGAAGAATTTTCCTTTACTTAAAAAGAAATGGCTGTTTACGAAATGCATATTGAAAGACTTAGATTATCCTTAATGCACAGACCTGATTTCAATGTTTATACGATCTATAAGTAAAAAATTATAACTTTTATTTAGAAAACAGGTTTATACAAATCTAATTTTTGATTAGAGAATTTGATTTTGATGGACAAAATGATATTGACTATCAAGAATTGCTTTACGGATTCAATAAATTTGGCATAAAACCCGATCCTAAGCATTTATTCTTTTTAATCATCAGGTATAGTAGAGATGGGGATTTCACTCTAAGGTATATTTTAAAAATATAATTTGATGACGTGATTAAACTTATTAATTTTCAATGAATGTTTCAGTATGGATGAATTTGCTCGTTTCTTCTATCCTGAGTCTGTCATACGTACCGATCTAGAAAAATAAAAAGACAACAAAGAAATTTAAGTAAATACTTCTATTATCTCATTTTGAATAGTTTTTATATAAAAAATGTTTTTTTTTTTAGGTATTTTCAAAAGAAACTAGAGATATTATATCAAGTCTTCTTAAAATGTTGCTAAATGAAGAAGCTGCGGCTGAATATTATAGAAATTATTTACAAGAAAATAATATCGACCTTATGTCTGTTTTCCATAAAATTAACAGTACTTCTGTTACAGATAAGGAAACAGAAATGACCAGATTTTAGTTTTCTGTAAAAATCTCTTAATAACATCCTTATTTTCAATAACTTTATTATTTTTTTGATAGGACTTTTTGCTTTATAACGGACTGTATTTTAGAGATAAAGAGGTTAGACTATTATTTTCGAGATTCGATAGAAATGAAAATGGGAAAATAGGGTGGCACGAATTCTTGTTCGAGTTAAAGCCGCAAGAATTTCTGTACTAGAAATATTTAGATTTCTAGAAATAAAATCCTAACTATAAATAAATAATGTAAGAAGAAAAAGCCAAAAAATAATCACAAACCCAATAAAAAAATAATGAAGACGTGATAAAAGAAAAAGAAAAATTGCAGTAATAGCTGCTATTATAGTAATAGTTGTATCAAAATTAGATATAGCAATAACAAATGGCTGATTAATATCTACAGTAATAGTAAAATCAATTTAATCAACAACTACAATAACAACAGCAACAACAATAATAATAAATATAAAACTAACAACCTATTTAATAAAAGAATAGGAATAATAATAATTACAATAGGCTTTAAATGAAAATGAGTAACAATAAGAAATATATAAATAATAGGCTTTATTAGCACAATAACAATAGCAGCAAGCATTAATAGAAAAATAAAAATAAATTTTGCAGCATTAACTCGAAATGCAACAAAAAGAAAAAGAATTACAAGCCCACAAAGAAGCTATGCATCATGAAAAATAAAGAATATATGAAGAAGAGCAAGAAAATATTAGGTAGCAATAGCAAGAAGAAGAAAGAAGAAGAGAGATAGAAATACAATAATAAAAATAATATGAAGAAGAAATAAAAAAACGAAATAAGCAAATGGAAGAAGATGAAAGAATAGCAAGAGAATTATCAAATTTTAATAAAGGTCCTCAAAATTAACAAGAATATGAAGAGGAGGAGGAGGAGGAGGAAGAGGAAGAGAAGGAGTAAACAAAATAACCTAATTAGCAAGAATAAAAATGGGGTGAAGATTATTAAGATGCGTGGAGTGAATAAGGAAGACAAAACGAAAACTAAAGAAATAGTAATTTTGATTAAGATTTTGCTAATTTCGACAACGATTTTGGTTCCAATTTTAATAAAAATTAAGGCGGAGGATTTGAAAATTGCAAGTTTGATGATTTTGATTGAGATTTATATAGTATATATTATATTCAACTTAACTCTATTTATATCAAAAAATATATTTATAAAATAATTGTATATAAGATAAAAGTTCACTATATATCAACATTATAATAATAAAAACAGTTATAAATATTAAATTTAAGCTCGTTTTATAGAATTCCATTTACTTATTTTCTACAATTTTAAATTGAAGAGTCTCATTACCGTACTTTATTTACAAATTGTCTTTCCGCAGACCTGACAGGACAAACGAGTTGCTACTTCTATTAAAGTAAAGAGTTTAATAGTTGTTAAAATGTTTAAATATATAAAAATCAAACTTTATATCTAAAGATTTTTTACATCAAATTCATACTTGTGAAGTCCAGAATCAGCACCAATAGAGTTTTTTAGAGGGTAATATTCTCGAACGACAACCTATTTTTTTTCTTGCGGAATAATTTGCCCTCTTTCTACATAGGGGTTTTCAGGATGGTCCAGCGTTATATGGATCTAGGTGAACTTATTTTGCTTGTTAAACTCTTTATTTTATTAGTCTCTTTTCTCATTTAGTTTAAGTCCCCAGGATAAGCCTCTGAATACCCTTCATTACTAATTTAATCGGCAAATCGCCCTGAACTTTGATGCTGAGCACTATTCTTTATTCCAAAATTGCAATTACTGCAAAAATTATTTTCTCTATTAGTATACCCATCATATCTGGTATTATCCAACTGAGGACCTTGCTAATACATTTAAGTCTCAGGATTCATTTAAAAAGATTACTCTGAATTTTAAAGAGGGTCCGGCTCTACAAATCCGTATTTGTACGTGCAAGGGTAATTTTTCCTGTATTAATGATACGGATTGTAATACTAATCATAAAAGCGATTTAATTAGTTTCCTCTTATGGGATCTGGTTAATTCTAGTATCCTACAATGCTATTTAATCCGACAGAACCCATCAAATCATACATTCTTGGTATGCCTCTAATCGTTGGGTTTTATAAAACGGATGGGTTCATGTACTTAAAGTCCATTTTGTCTTGGCTTTGTGGAGCATCATAGCTGTCTATACTACTTTATGACATAAATTTAATCTTTGTTATTTTTTTGTTATTTTTATTAAAACTGCAATAAAATTATGCTATATTATTTTAATTAAAAACTATTTATTTTTTTTTTTTTTTGGTTTCTTCATGTGTTGCAACATATATTACTATTATTATCCAAATATGAAATTCATATTAAAAAAATATCAATATTCTTAAATGGATAGGCTAATTAATAAATAAATTACATAAAATTTCAAAATTTAATAATTAATAAGGAGAATTAAAACTATATAATTTAATAAATAATATTTATCGATCAATTAGGGAATTAACTTTCAAGTTAAGCTAATTCTTTTTAAAATTTCAACATTCTATATTTATGTTTTTCCAAAGGAGTCATATTTGTTGGATTTTTTTCAAAAGAGGCTTTTAAAAATTATTATTTAAAAAATTAATATAATTACTGAAATAATAATTATACCTATTTATAATATTAAGAAAATTGAGATGTGGATTTTTTATTTCGTGAAGATTGAGACTTGATTTCTGGCATATGAAGATCATTATCATTTTTTTAAACGGAATTCCATATTTATCTTTCGAGTGTTCCAATCTCTAAAGTTCCTTACTTACTTAATACCTATTATTTTTTTGAGCGGCCTATATATTACTAATTCTTTCCATTATTCTTTTCAATTCATTGTTTCGCTTTTTATCCTAAGTTTTAATTAATTTAAGTATATTCTACTCATTTATTACTAATTTATTTTAAAAATTACAGCTTCATTGATCGCAATTTATTTTTCTAATAGATCATTATGTCCTTTAATTCTGACTTAAAATTGGTTTTCTTTAAAGGTAATTATTTAAGCTGGGTGGATTTGGCTCTAATTGTCTATGCTTTTGTTTACTTTTCTATATTTGTCTCTATCAATGTGCAATACAGAGCTGTTATCATTTATTTTGCTATGATTATCTGATACATGCGAATGTGTAGTAACTGATTCATTATGTTTTGCAGACCCCCCGCCCCTCTATGACGAGCTCTATTAATTATGTTTATTATTAATAGGGGGAAAGTGCACATGATTTTACTCTTTCAAGTTAGCCTTAAAAAATATTAATTATTTTTAAGTTTTTAATAAAAATTTATCAGCATTTATTTATATACGGATTGCTAAATGTTCTTGTTCCGAGATAATTAACGCGGCGAGAGTTGTTAATTATATTGTTACATTTTCATTTTTAGTTAATTGTTTTCTTTTATTACTTACTAATTTTGATACTATTCCAGTCTTAGCTTTTGATTTTCTTCTTCTAAATGCATTAATTTCAACTTTATTTCTAACCCTAATTATACATCATCAAAATTTCCTTATCTTTTTTGATACAACAACTCCTTCAGATAAGAAACCTAAATTATTAAAAAACGATATTACATCAAATGCTTATTTTATTAAGTTTTTCATTACTTCCTTGAGCAATTTTTATACAATTACTGGGTTGTTTTTACTGGCATTATTTTGCTTAACTTTGAGTGCTATCTATAAAAAACATAAAATCAATTTTTTTTTTTTTTACCAAAAATTATTTAAAACTAAATTTATTATTATTATTACATGCTAGGCTCTTTCCATAAACTTCATTGTCGATATGGTTTCATGTATATTGTATAGAGAGGGCGAAATATTCCCAAATATCAACGTTTGTGCATTTCCTGATAAGCTTTCTTGTAGAATTCTGGTTAGTTTCGATTCTCTATAGTTTTAAATAATAGAAAAAACTAAAATTGTAAAAATAGAAAAAGAAATTTGTAATTGCTTACCTATAAGGAACAGGCATCTTCGTTTTGTGAGATAAATTATGAATTACTTTTCCTAGCGTTGTCAAACTTTGGTTGATGTTTTGAAGTTCTAAAAGATGTTCGTGCGTCATCTCTTCGGTTTTTTTTTTTTTCAGAACCCGCCAAATCACACAGGTGAATTTTGGATTTTCTTACTATTATTCCTTAGCCTCCCATCTCTTCAACGGAAATCTAAAACACCGTATGAGATCTGCTACTCTTCGTATTCATTTTCGTTTCCCTAATCTTTCTGTTCCTTTCTCCCTTTTTCATTATTTAAATTGTGTCAAAGAAGTGCTGGGTTTTAAATTCTGACAGTCCGTCTTGTATTATGAGCGAAATGAATTTTAAAAGAAAAAAATTTATAATATAATTTCTTAATGCTTACCCACAAACATTCCATCTATTTGATTGCTTCTAATTTGTAACTATTCAACACTGTCAGACAACAAATCGTAAATTTTTTCATTATAAATTTGAAAAAATGAACAATAAATATTGAATTATATTTTCATTGACCAACTTAGCATCGGTTTATTGAAATAGCTCATTTATAGTTCTCGGTATAATTCCGGCAAAATTTTCACTTTCGGAAACAAAAAGAAATTTATATTTCGTGTGTGTTAACTTAGTTTAATAATATAATAAATATTATTTACTCTGTTTCTATATTCTCAAGCATTGTTTACTAATAAATCTTCAAAAAATTATAAAAATATGATAATAATAGAGTAAATTAATTTTCAGTTATTTCTTTACTTTTTTTTTTAATTCTGAGTTTTTGTACTGTTAGGAACCTAATTCTCTATAAAAACATTTTCCCAATCGGCTCCAAACATGGTATATGTTTTTCCCGAGCCAGTTTACCCATACGCCATAACTGTAAAATTATATCCATTTAAAACTTCGGTAATATTGTCTTTAAGTCCCTCAAACACCTTGACTTGCGGACTTTCCGGTCCAAAAACCTGGAAGAATTTATTAGTTTTTATTTCGTTTCTCTCAATAAAACTGATCAAACTTTTCTGGAGAAGAAATAATAATAAAATTACTTTAAATTTTTAATAACTGAAAATTAATTTTTTTTTTTTCACTTCTTCATCTACTTCTACAACAGTTTCGAAATTCATTTCATATTTGATAGGAGGTCTCACTCTCACAATAGCTTTAACTTGGCACGAAAGGATATTTTATTCCAATTCCTCCTGAGTCAAAAGATGACTCGCCGATTTGTGTTGGCTCTATATCTTTTTAGAAGCAAGTTTCTTTCCCTTAGCAGGGGATATGATTTTTTTATTTAAACCTTATTTTCTTTGATAAAATTTCTAGGTTTCTTTTCTTCTTCATCTTCTTCTTCATCTTCATCTTCTTCATCTTCTTTATTTCCCTTTTCTTAATCTTTATTTTCTTCGATTTCGTTATCCTCATCTTCATGAATACATTTTTCTTCTCCCTCTTCATTCTCTTGCTAACTTTATTACGATTTTTTTCTTTCACTCTTTGGTTCAATTTCATCAAATTCTTTTTAATCTTATTTTATTGAATCAGATTTTTTTTTAATTCGTTTTCGTGATTATTCCCGCTGCTAATATCTATTTCATCTAATAAATCTTCTAATTCCTAATTTTCACTTTTTTTATCTTCAAACTCAATATCTTCTAACTAATTTTACCCAATTTCTTCTATTTCTTTTTGGTTTCATCTTAGTTAATAATATTAATTTAATTTTTATCAATAATGTTTTGCTAGACTTTACTTTAAAAATCTTTCTTCACAATTTAGACTTCTTGTTCAGCTCCTGTTTGAGTTTAAATTTCAATTCCATTTGAATTAGACTACCTTTTTCTAATATATTTTTTATTATTATCATTTTTTTCACTTTCTTTTTATTATTATTATTCTTCTTCTTCATTTGATTTAATAATTTCTGTATCTTAAGTTTTCTTTTCATTATTTTCTTAATCTAAATCTTCTACTTTTCCTCCTTTTCGAAAGATAATTCGTAATCATTTTCATTATCATTACCAATATCCTTTAACTCATTTTTCTTATTGTTTTTATCTTCTTCTTTTATTTCCTTTGAGTTGTTTTATATTCTAGGCAGGCTATAATTGCTCTCTTAATTTTCTACTTTTTCATTTTATTTCTTTGAATCAGCAGGCCTAGATATTTGGTACCCTATTTACAATAAATAAAAATTATAAATAGGTAAATATTAAAATTTAGAAAGAATCCAAATATGCTATTCACCTCCGAATTCATAATCATCTTCATTTTCTGCCTCCTTATTTTAATCATCGGAGTTCTAAATAATATCATCTAAATCAACGCCAAATTCATTGCTATTGTCTTTTTTATTTAACCCAGTTACATTTTATTGGTATCAATTTTACTTTATGCCGTATTGTTTATAATCTAAACATTTTCAATTTTTTTGTTGTTTTCTGTTAAAAAGTTATCTTTGTCTTCAATTTTATTGGCATTCAGTTATTCTTATTCTGTCTTTTGATTTTATTGTTCTTACCTCCGTTAATTCAGCGTTCTTCTCTGAGTGCTGGGCTTATAGGAAGAACTTGGAAAATAAGAATTTTCTTCTTCTTTTTCTGCTACTTTATTTACCTGATCCTTTTCTTTAGAATCTGAAGATAATTCTAATTCATCGAATTCCATTTTATTAACTAAAAAAATATACTAGGTATTTTATATATTAATATTTCAAGACTTGAATTATTAATTGGTTAAGTAGTGTAATTAACACTTGCTTAAGGTTCTAAGTTATTATTTTATTGGTTTTATTTTACGAAAATTAGAAAGTAATAAAATTAACCATAACATAAATTACAAAAAAAAGTAACTTTCACTTAATATAAACGTTAATATATATATTTTAAATAATTATAAATTTATTATTGAAATTTATTTATATTATATTAAATTGCTTTTTTTAAATAAATTCATAGTATATAAATTTCATTCACTTTTATTGATTTAGCTTATACATTATATATTTTATTATTAATTTTGTATTATGTTAATTATATCTTCAAACTTTGAATTTTCACATATTTTAATACGATTTTCTTCTTAATATAGAAAATTTTTCCATTTTTAGATTTCTAAAAATGTTTAGTTTCCGAAAGCTATTATGCATTAATACTATTTTTATAAAATTATTTATCTTAATTCTTAATATTAATTAGAAATTTGATGTTATTATTTGTATAAGTCTTCATTTTTTAAATTTAAAAGTTCGCAAAATGAATTAACATTAGATGGACTGTAGAATACTATATATTTTATTTTTTATACATGCAAATCTTTAATATTAAGTTCAAACTCCTCATTATCTATACTACTTGTTTAGTAAACAGTCAAGACATCAATTTCTTTTTAATCTTCAGGGGGAATATATTTATTAAGAGAAGTGAGATTTCCCACAAGATACAACACTTTGTTTTTTGATTTTGTTCAAAATTCAGATTATCATTTTTAGTAATTTTATTAAACCATCTGAAAGAGTTTCCAAATTTTTGAAAACAGTTATTGCATTTTAATAATCTTTAATAATTTCGGTTTCTTATTTCATTATGATTTTACATAGATAATCTGCAGTTTTTTATCCGACACAAAGAATTTTGACATTTTTATTTTGTAAAAATTCATCCTGAAACAGCTTAGCCATTGTACAATTCTCTTAAAAACATAACTCCATAGCTTTTACAGAATTTACACTATTTAAACATAAAATATTATATTATTTTATTTCTATTAACTTTTAAGATAAACTTTAGCTAAACTATTAATATTAAAATCCTAAAAGTTATAGATACTAACAATCAATTTGTAAATTGTTGATTTTTTAATTTTATTCTTCTGTAATTTTTTCACTTTTTACTAAGAGTATAATTTTGTTTTAACTTGGCTACTATTCCATAATTTTCTAAAAAATTTTTTAAATATGAAATTATTTTTATATCAATAATTAATTAATAACAAATAGTATATTTATCATTTAATCTACTTTTTAAGGAAAATATATTGATAAGAACACAATAAGATATAAATAAGTAAGTTCTTATATATATATATCTGTATCTTATATAAAGAAAAATAAAAAATAATAAAACTAATATAGCTAACTATGTTATAATTTATAATTAAGAAAATAGTTGCAAAACTTCTTTATTAAATAAATGATAAAATAATTCAAATTTTGTAATTCTTATCCATTTAATCGAACTTTTAATACTTATAATGACATATAGTATTAGTAAAAATAGAAAAAATAAATTAAATTAAGTTCATAACAAATTTGATCATCTTCTATGCTTATTAGATCTTTCTTTGCTTCTGCTGTTTTTTCTATATTTATCAGGACTAGAATATTTTCTATTTCTAGGGCTTCTTTTGCTTTATTTTTTTTTATTACTTCTACTTCTACTCCTACTTCTTTTTCTTTTCTTTATCCTTCATTTTTCTCTTCTTCTCTATATTTACTTTCTATATGCTAACCTCTTTCGCCATGGACAGTAAACTCTTATTAACTTGAGGATAATTTCTCATCTTTGATGTCACTTACTGATTGTATATTTACTAATCTTTCTGAGTTAGGAATTAAAGATGCCGAAGGAATTTAGTCAATTGTGGTCTCTTTTTAAATATTTTTATTTTTTTTACTTTCCACTAAAGAACTCGGTTGTATTATTAAATTATCTTAATCATAGGGTGCAATAGAAGGAGTTTTATTGATTAAACCTTGATCTAATTCTATTTGTTTAAAAGATTAATAACTTTCTTAACTATTTCTTTTGTGTGTTTTCCTATTTTTTTATTCTGCCTGAGAATTTGAATATTTAAAACCATTATTTTCATCATTATTTATTCCACTTTTTTTTATAAGGTTTGGCTGAGTCTTCCCTACCTTATCTTCCATATTTACGATTTGATTTACTTTCACTTCTTCTTCTTCTTTCGTAATTTCTACTACGTTCTCTGGAATAATTACTTCTTGGGTAGGGTCTTTTTGAATACTATTCGTATCTAAAATTGTTATCATTTTAAAATCTTCTATTCGGATGAGTTCTACCAAACCTTTATTCGCCTTATTATATTTCCTTTTCCTCGTTAATTTACTTTTTGATATTTTCTGTAAAGTTATTTTCCAATCTTTCTTTAATCTAAAAGGAGAATACAATAAATCATAAGAAATATATATATATAATAAAAGTAGAATAGCACTAAATAAAAATTTACAATTTCATCACTAACCGGTGTGTAGTAAATAGGAGGATAAGTAACAGTTTTTTTGAATATCTAATCTACTGTTAATACAGGCTTTTGAGTTCTGGAATCGTAATTTCTACTTCTATTATTATTTTCGTATCTATCTCCTTTACTATCTCTTTATCTTCCTTCTCTTTCCCGATGGTGCTGATGGTTTCTATCATCTCTTCTTTAATCACAATATCTGTCCTCTCTGCTACTATATAATTTGCTTCTGCTTTCTCTATCTTAACTCTTTTATCTATCTCTACTATCCTCTCTATACTTTTTGTGTCTATCTCCCAAGTTAATATCATTTTCTTTTTAACCTAAATTATCTCTACCTTCTCTGTATTCTCTATAATTTCTCTCGTTGCTAGGATTACGCTCCTGATTTTAAACTCCACTGCTATTATTTATTGATATATTTGATTGCGTTTTTTTCAATTCTCTTGGACCACCATCAGATTTACTATTTTGTCTCATTAGTTTTAAATCTTTTATGTTGATTATTTCTAATTGAAAATATTAAAAATCTCATATAACACACCTTTTTTTAAATATATCTTTGGATAATTTAATATTTACTTTTTTATCTTTTTTCATCATAAGACACTACGAAATTATTATTGTAATTTTAATATTTGTCCTATTCATCTTCGGCAGCCTGAGGTTTAATTTAAACTCTCTTTTGAGACTACTAATCCTTCTCCATATCTATTCTTTGCTAAACATTGTTAGCTTTCATGGGTGTGACTTCTAAAACATTCCCATTTTGTGGCCAAATTTGTTCATTCATATCTTTTTAGCAATCATCTGCGGCTTAAGGGTCTTTATACTATAAAAATAAATTAACTTTTAATATTTTACGCTATTAATTACTATTTTAAATTCGCAATTTTATGATTACAGTCATGAAACAAGTGCTCTTTACTTGGTTTTGCCAAAATATGTCAATTTCTCCGTAGCTAGATAACTTTTCTTATAGTTAGGCTGTTGTATAGGGCCTTTTCAAATTATCAATCTTAAGACCTCTCATTTCTGAAAATAGAATTAGAATTTAAATTAAGTAGGATAATAGATTCATATCAATAATTATAACATAATGGTCTACATCATATTTTTAAAATGAGCAATTTTACCGTTCTTTTAATTGTCTGAATCCTGAGATCTTTTAATATATTATTTAAATTAGAAAAAATAAATTTCAATTGATTTTTTTATTAATAGAATATACTCTATTATATAAAACAATGAATTAAATGTAATTACCTATTACGTTCTTTTCTCTCCATGTGATTTATTTATATATGTTGCTGGTAATATTATTTAGAGTTTATAATTAAAACTAGTTATTTTAAGAAATTGGAAATATATAATTTTTCTAATTATACTTATTTTATAAGTTAATTAAATAATTAATTAGTTATTTATAATATTAATAATTTTTTTTTTGCTATTAGCTACTAATTGTGTTTAGATTTATTATTTAAAGATAATTAACATTAATAATATATATATAGCTAAAGTAATATTAAATACCGAACAGAAATGCATTTTATCAAAAGTATTTGATAGAGGCATATAATTTGTGTAAGTGTTTTATAAAAAAACCTAATTAATATATAAAACTATTACATTAATTAACAGATACATAAAATTTAATTAATCAAAATCATTAAATATTTATTATTGAAAAGTAGTTTTATCATCATTAATATAAATAACAGCAATAATTAAATAAATAAAATAAAACATAAAATATAAAACACAACACTCATTATAAAAAATATAAACCAAAAAAAGAAAAAGAAACAGCTCTACCCTCTTTTTTTTTAACAAATCATTATTTAAATTGAAAAATTAAATGTAATACTAACCTAATCCTCAAGTTTAATAATAATTCTCAGAAGAAGAATTAATGCATCTTTAAAATCAATAGTAAATTGATCAAGGATACTAATAAGTAGTTCAAGATATTGTCAATGGTATAATTGTTTATATAAACAATATATAACTCTATTAATAAAATAATACTAAAATTATTTTTAAGATAACACTTAAGTGTTTGGAAGAAAAAACAAACCTAGAAATACCGAACCAAATATGTAAATTCAATTTTATTTTATTTAATTGTAGTATAGTAAACAATCTTTTTTGGGTGATAGGTTTCAACTTTTATCATGGACCGCTAAAGAATAAGAATAATGGGACTATAAATCCATAAATCCCAACGTACTTAAAGCTTAAGGATACTCAAAGTTCAAAGCTAGAATTGCCAAAACCGACAATGCTTTTACTTCCGAATAAAGAGATCAGTTTAGAAAATATCATCATGATAATAATACCGGAGCATATTTGCCTGGTAAATAAACAAAATTATTAAAATTAAAATTTTTTAATAACTTTATATTTACTAAAGAATTTGATATCGATTAAATCGAAGCTTTAAGACAAGAAAAGGAAGGAATTAATGTTGTTGAAAAATAAGGAGTTCCTCTTGCTGAAGTTAGAAATTAGGTTTTAACGCAATAACCTAATAAAAATTTGAATTTGAATGACATTTAAAACAAACTTGTTCAAAATCAAGTATAACAAGGAAAAAAATTATAACAGAGTCCTTAAAAAAATGCTGGAGTTTACTATTACAAAGATGTAATTAATTCTTATTTTATTTATTTATTTTTCTATAATAATACTATTTATAAAAATATACAAACTTTAGGATCAAAATCAAAGTGAAGAAGAAGATGATGAATAGCAATAGTAAGAACTATATGATGCTGAATAATTATAATAACAACAAATAGATGAACTAGCTTAACAAGAATAACCTGGATACTAAAGACCTATTCCCACTACAGATTTGAAAAAAGTTAAAAGCAAGCTTCTTTCCTATAAAAAATAAGCCAAGTACAACTAAATAATATATAATTTTTAAATTACAAAGCTTTAAATGTAAAATTTATTAAAAACAAAGACAACTTGACCCTGTTTATGAAAAAGAAAGATTGGATAGAAGACATGAAAGAATCCAAAATATGGAAGGAACTACCAGATGGTTGTCTAATACTGCCTTCACCACCTATTTCGGTAAACCAGCTTGGGAAAACTACGGTAATTAAAACAACAGATTTTCTGTATATGTCATTTTATCTATTAATATTAATCTAAAAAAAAGGAATGGGAAATGTTAAGCCTGCTGTTGGAGGGTTAGTTTATGGACAATATTTACTTTCTCACAATGTAAACCCTCACAAAGGAAACAGATAACCCTAATATATTTAGAGTCATAAAAATGCATTGGATTTCGGAGAAAGACTCCCTGATTCTGAACCCTAACCCCCCAGAAATTGCAAGGAAGAATTTAGACTTTCTTAAAAACAAGTCACAGAATTGCAAAACAGAAACCCCCTTGTTGCTACCAGAAATACCAGAGAAAATTTGAAAATTGTCAAACCTGATTTAGTCAACTGTCTAAGATTTGCCTCCGAAGAAAATAGCCCTGAAAGAGAAGAATCTGAAGAAACAAGGTAAATTTTATTAAATTAATGTATTTATTTCATTAATATAAAAACTTTATCTTAACTTATCATTAACTATTTAGAAGAAAAAAATTACTAGAATAAAATAAGTCTTTCAAAAGAGTTTCTAAGGTGAAAAGTTAATCAGGAGCTGGTTCTCATTTCTAATCCTAATAAAAAAGTGTACAGATTTTGGAGCCTTAACCCGAAAAACAACAACAAACTTAAAAATAAATTAAATAATAGCCCAACAAGTTTAGTAATAATAATTATAAGCATAGAATATTTAAGCTAAAGCTAAGTAAACTAGCTAAACCCCTGCTCCTGCTAAAACTAAAACTCAACCAGCTGCTACTTAAAAAGCCCCCAAAACTGTAGTTCAAAAGGTAACTTTATTAGGAAATTAGTGTGTTTGCAAAAATTGATTTTTTTAAATGGATATTATTTTTTATTTTAGAAAAAGAAATAATCAGACTAAAACTAATAATAAGCTGCCGCTGCCGCTGAATCTAAGTTTGAAGAAGAAGATGAATACTAAAGAAGATTTTTCATTAAGGAGTTGTAGAGAAAAAAGCAATAGGCTAATAGATTGGCTCTCAAGGTGACTGAAGTTATACCCGTTCCCAATGAAAATACTAGACCTAAAACATGCGCACCAAGACAAAGAGGTTAAGATGATGGATAAATTGCTTAATAACAAGCTACTGCTTAGCAAGCCTATGATGAAATGTAGAGATTTAAATCTTTATAACTAAAATATGTTTATATAATTAAAATCATCATCAATATTAGGAACCCTCCCAATGGATGTCTTTAAGACTTTGAAGAATACGAACTTAACCCTTAAAATTATAGGTAAAATAGAAATTTAAAGCTTAATTATTTTTTTAAGAAATAACATTATGCATATTTTTATTAGAAATATCCCTCCCCAATGGATGAAAAGAATCCCTTATGCAGGAAAAAAACTAAGCCAATAAAAAGAATTTTCGATTTTCCATAAAAATTGAATTCTGAACAACTACCATAAATGATACAGCCTTATAAATAAAGGAAAAATGATAAAAAGATTTTATATTATAAAGTTTTGTTTTTTCCAATTATTATGTTTATTATTAATAATAAATTATAATTTTCAAGATAAAAATTAAATTTTTGTACATATGCTAATTTTAAAATACTAATAAAAAGTGAAAAATTATAACATTTTATATTTAAATTTATAAGAAATAGATTTTAATTTAAAAGAATTAATAAATTATCGCCTATCATAACACACTTTTTGATAAAATTTCCATTCCATTCTTTTTTTATTATATTAATGCTAAATATGAGTAAAGTTTTATAATTTTTATTTATTCAAAATTTAGTGAACTAAATTCAAGACAATAATAAAAAAAATATTTATCACATATAAAAAAATAAAATTGAAAAATGAATCCCGATTAATTTGATAGTGAGTTAAAAACATATTACAGAAAAATAAAAACCGAAATTAAAACATAGCATTAGGAATATATTAGTAAACATCCTGAGTTAAGAGAAATTTTGAACGATTTTTTATCGCAAACACTATTAGAAAAACCGAAGGATGTATATAGTTATGCAACAGAATACTTCTCTTATTTCAATATTGACAAAGACAAGATAAAATTCCATCCCTTAGTAATTTGCGGTCCACCTGGAATAGGGAAAGTAAAGATATTTTTTTCATTAATTTAAAAACGATTTAGAATAGCCTATTATATTTTATAAATATACTAATTATATAACGAACATCATGATTATAATAAAATAAATGCAAAAAAGCAAAGAAATAATTAATTTATAAACAAAGAAATTATAAATTATAATTGATAAATGCTGAGAGTAATAATATTTTATAATCTAATAGGGAACACTTATGCAAAAATTAATATAAGCTTTCCCTTAGTAATTTGAAAAAAGTATAAGTTATACAACTAGAGCACCATTGCCTAATGAAACTCATGGAGTTGAATATTTCTTTGTATCGTAAAATGAATTTGAAAGAGTAATCTTTATAGAATAAATAAGGTTAAAATGTTGAGATTTATTAATTTTAATTAATTCTATATTAAGGAAATGAAAAAAGATTCATTCATTGAATATTATAAAAATGAAAATGGTAAATATTTTGGAACTCACAGTGGAAAACTAAATGCAATTATCAACAGTGGAAAGGTCAGGAATTTATTTAAAAATAATTTAAACTAAACAATTTTTAATTTAGGTATGTCTGATGGAATTGAATATCCAAGGATCGATGACAATTTAAGAAAAACATCCCGATTGGAAGTTTTTATTTTTAGCTCCTTCCAGTTAGTAAGTTTGTCAAGAAAGAATGAAAGGAAAGTAAATATGAATTTTTCTTATTATCTTTATTTTTATACATTTTTTATATTTATCATTTTACGTAGGAATATATATTCAGAGTAGGAAATATAATAAAATATGCGTTCAGGGTCTTAAGAAATATAAAAAAGATAAAAGTGTGACTTCTTTTATGAAATAATAAATGATGATATTGATAAAACTTTTGAAGAATTTGTTACTTATATTAAAGCTAATTATACCAATTTAGAAATATGATTAAAATTTTATATAAAAAACTAATTTCCTAATATAATTTAATATGAATAAATACTATATTTTAAAAAATAAAGTAAAAACATAAAAAAAATGATTTTAAATCAATTTGTATTTTAAATGGGAGACAATTGTATTAACTATTATAAATCTCTTGAGTAGTTCTGAGATTTACTCTATAACTCTTGTCCCTCCTAATCATCAGTTTTGAGTTCATCACTCTCACTATTATTAAAATCTTATTTATTATTTAAATAATTTTAGTTATTATAAATCATTTAATTCTTGTTTTCTTCATCTTCATAGGAGTTATTTTTTATTTACTAAGGAATTTCATTTTCTTGACACTCTTCTTCTGTAATTTTATAAATTAACTTTGAATTTTATTTCGAAGAACTATTAAATGTACTAGTAAACTAGTGGATATCTTCTCCCTTTTCCTATTCCTATTCAGTAGCTTTGTCATTTCTATTTTTATTGTTGTAATTTGAATTTCCTTCATTTCCTGACACACTATGAATATCACTTTTCATAAAAATCTAAGAATTATCAGTCTGAATATTCTAAATTCCAGTACTAATCAATCCGCTCAAATTTTTATTATATCCATCGGGACTATTTAAATTAACACTAGTATTATTATTAAATTTCTAAGGTATTTAAAGCAAGTTTTGCATTGAATTTGACTAGTGCTAAGATTAACTCCAATCTTTATAACTTCTTTTCGGAGAAAAATTACTAAAATCGCTTAATATATCTTTATCATACTCAATACCATGTTAATAGAGAAGGGAACAGAGTGATTGCACCTAATTTTTCAAAATTTCATTTTTATCAATTGAGGCTTTTAGCTTTTTAAATAAATTTTCGTTAACTTCTGTCAATTTCTCCATATTCTTGATATCTTTCTCTAAAGATATAAAGTGAAACTAGTTATCTTTACTCGCTTCCCCATCTTTGCGTATCTTTTCTTAAATGTGGTTCAGTTTTTAAGATAAAGTTGTTATTTCTCCTTAAAACTTCTCTATAACGATATCCTTGCTATTAATTTATTCCTAAGATAAAAATTTAAGCAACTTTTCAAAATATTTATTCATAGCAATATAAATTAATTATTTACTTCCATTTCACCGATTTAACTTTGAAGTTTAACAATTTCTGAATTTGACATTTGCAACTAAGATTAAAGCTAGGTATGCTTGGAAAACGATATCGGATTGTTAAGATTTTTCAATTCCAGCAATTGCTAAGAACGCAGAAGATTTTGATAGTTCAATTCTTGAGACCTATTTTTTTCAGCCAATGCAAAATTCATAGTTTTCAATCTAATAATTTCTTCGGAGTATACATCCCTTTCTCTTTCAGATTTTTTAATTTGTTCTGTTAATGATTCCAGACTATTTTCAAATTAACAATCTTTATGTTTAGTAAATGTTCATTCTGCTCTTAAGCTGGATGGTTTAGGAAAATCGAATTGTTTACACTATATATTGGGTCCTATTGAGGGTTTCTGTAGGAATTTTGGAAAGAAAACATGTCAGCTCCTATATTATTTTCACTTACAGCAACAGTTTTCTAATGTGGATATTTGCCCATTGATTGTGATCGGTGTTATTTGAAAATCCCTGATTTAGCCGTTTATTCTTCAAAATGGATTTCCTTATTTTAACTAAAAAAGATAAATTATCAATAACTTCAATGCTTTACATTTATTTTTATTCTATAAATGTTTTACTGCTAATTCTATTTTAAATTCTCGTTTTCTTTAAGAAGTTGTTGTACTAATTCTTCTAATTACACTATATCATTAGAATTTTTTATTTCCCATTTGAAGATGAAAGCTCCACCGACCTTTAGCTCCCATTTTGTTTTAAATCAACTTAATTTTCCGGTATCCTGTCTTTCGCACTTTGCTATCTATACTCTCCTTCTTTCCTTGCACTTTAAGAATACATTTTATTTTAGTGCAGTTAGTACTGCTCTTACTTTAGATTTTTACTTTTAACTCTTTCCAAATTTAAATTACTAATATTTTTCTTGCTACTTTTCGGTGTGGATTGAATACTTTTGGATTTGTCATTTTACAAATTTTATTTTTAGGAAATTTTTTTGTTTGAGTTTGAAGAATCCATATTATTTCCAATGTGTATTCCATTTTTTAAACTATCAATATTCTTATTTACAGAAGAACTTGCATAGTTGTACTTATAATTATTACCGCTATTTATTTAGTGTTGTTAAGAATTGTATAATTGGGATTTTTTTAGAGAAATATTATGTTTCTACTATGGAGTAGAAACGGCTGTTTTAGAGAGCTATTTTGACCCGATTCTCTATGAATATACCTTGGGCTATATGATTTGGTCCCTTTTTTCGGTTAATGTTTTTTTATCAGAAATTAATTGATGGTTGCTTTATAGATAATCCTGCATTATGGCTTCCTCATTATCAAAAGAATATTGTTTACTTATTGGAGTTATATAGCCCTCTATTTATTTTAAAGAATCAAGGGGTTTCTGCAGTGAACTATCTATTTAAAGAGCAGCAGATTTATACATTTTTTCTATTTAATTCTTCACTAAAAAACTATGTTTTCCTTATTAATAAGTCGCATTATTCTTTAAAATTTCTTCTTAGTCTATAACTTTTTTCTCGTTTAAAATATCCTTTATATTGTTTTGCAAACGAGAAAACTACTAATGACGAAATATATTATTATTATCATTTATTCCATTGCTTTCATGATGATTACCACTGGGGATAGAGTGGTGCAAACTATTACTTTTAATATGCCTTTTATTTTGAATTTACATTTAGCTATTGCTAGTCTTCTGTGTGTGTGTATTTGTAGTCGTCATGATTTATTCATGATTTTTATTTAATTGGAAAATTAATTTATTAAAAACTGTTACTATAAATTTTCCTTAAACCACCTTATTTTGCTCCTTCTTTACTGAGTTGTAAAACAAAAAATCTTATTAAAATTAGAACTCATCTTTCATATATACAGTTTCGGAAATCTATAAAAAATTAAGATAATACTTCAACTATTTATTTAATTTTTCTTCATATAGTATTTGTATTATCATACCTTTATGTACGAAGTCATGCAGATTTGGTTTTAATCTTTAAATTTGAAATGGGCTTGTATTTAAGTCTTAGAATTTATCGCATCAATATCTATTTTAATGGGATGGGAATAAGGAAATTGCATAACTTTTATTTACTCATCCAAACTTATCAAACACTCTAAAGTATTAGGAAGAGGATCGTAAGATTAAATATCTATTACTATTCTGAAATTTGTCGGAAATTTAAAACTTTAGCTACGGTTTTCTGGAAAATTCATTAATTTTGTTTTATAATGTTATTATAAATGATAATTAATTAATTAAATACAACAATTTATTATTTTATTATTATTATATAATAAGCAATGATTATTTATCATTCAAGGACGAATAAATTGAAAGAAATTATAATTATAATAATAAATATATAAATTATATAACCAATTATAAAAAATGATTTTATACTAGATACATACCATAAATATAATCACAATCAATATAAATAAGTGTATAATAAATATGCATTTTTTAATCATAGTTGACACTCATAAATTACATATAATAATGAATGGTTTATAAATTTTAGTCTTAATCTTGATTACAAAATAATTCAATTATGGGCTTTCTGTCCAAAATATTCCTAAATAATTAACTGAATTGTTTCAGTCATCTTTTTATACTATTCATAATCAGGCTTAGATTATTCATATTATTTTTAGCAATAAGTACAAATTCTATCTATTTTTATCAGTATATCACAAAGTTAAAATGTCACTGGAATTTCTAGAATAGATAGCAATGAATATATCCACAAAAATTGGTGATAAGTAACTAATTATAAATGACGCTTTTCTTAATTTATTTAACTTAAAGCCCATTCTAACAAATTTTCTAATTGTACATAATTTATTTAAAGAATAATTTCCATTAAGGGCAACTATTAAACATTCTCTATTTAGTTAAAAATGTTAACAAATGGCTATTTACTCTTAATAAAATCAACATTTATATTTTAAAAATCATCAATGAGTTCATTTAAAGGTACATCTTCCAGTTATTATTTCAAATTGTTAATATGCTTTTAAAATGATATATATTTTAATATATTTTAACATATTTTATGTAAAAAAATATACTTACTTGTTTTAAATTTTAAAACTACATCATGACTTCTCTTTACTAATTTGTTAATGTTCTGTTTATTTACTAAACATTTTGTATATAATTTTTTTCAAATAGTTTAACAATATCTGATTTTTCTTTCTCCTTTTCACCTTATAATTTTGCAAATTCATCTTTATTTTTAACTACCATATTGGTAGAAATTTGTCTAGCTTCATCTCTCACTAAATTTATTAATAATTTAATATTAAGTTTGTATATTTAATAGAATACCAGCAAGTAAATACTAGAGCCCTTCATCTAACTCTTCATCCGAACCATTTTAAGAATTTGAAGATTCCTCAAGGGGTAACGCTTGTCTCCTTATTTAGCTCTCTGAATCATAATCCTCTTCGATTTTTGAGTCATTTTAATCTTCTTCACTATCCCAATTTTCTATTTAACCTACAATGATTAAAAGTATATATTATTTGATGAATTATGCTTTTCATAATTATTTTCAATATTTTATAGCATTTATATTACGTGCTTTGGAAACAGTATTATTATTTTATTTTCCTTCTTCTTATTCCATTTATAAAATTTATTAGCACAAAGTATTATTTTTTTTTAATAATTATTTATATTCTGGACTGACTTAGGATTAAATCTATAAAAAAATTTATAAATAAAAAATAACAAATCCGTTTAATAAAAATATAAAAAATTATATAATTTTTTTATTCTTTTTGTTAAAAACATAAAAAATTAAATAAATATTTTATAATATCTAGTTTTTTAAATAAGATAGTTAATTATTTATAATATGAAACTTTAAACCAAGAAACTATTTTTATTGTGAATTTTACATTTATTCTTAACAAATATTAAGACCAATAATTTCCGAGAAAAAATTTAATAAAATTAGAATTTTATGATTTTATTTATAAGTTATAAAAATATTATTACAAAATAATATTTTTTTATAAAGAACAATAGTCAACTATATAAAAATTTCTATTTTTTATTGTTTATAAAAATAAAAATAATGGAATTAATAATTAAATGAATTATTTAATTTATTAACACCTATGAAAAGTCAGATTACAACAATATAACTATTTAAGAATATTATAAAATACCAATCTGAATAATATAATAATAAAAACCAATTGTTTGTTAAAAAATAAGAAATATTTCAAATATGCATAGAAGAAGTCAGTCAGCTCAAGGAATTTTACGTAAATCGTCATTTTAGTCAGCAATTATTGAAAACAATTTGCATGATATGGATTCTGTTATTTCGCCGAATAATAGTGCAATGAAATATAAGCATTAATCATAGCAGCAATCCCCAAAGATTTCAGTGAGTAATATGGAAAAAAATTCTCTTCTGGTTTAAAAATAACTTCAAAAATCTCCCTCTTCAAATTATATGATAAGTGGGAATACTTCAACGACTAATTTTCACAACAATAATGTTTTATAAGAAAGTAGAAGAGTTTCAAAGCATTAAAAATAACAGTCACTCAATAACCAAAATGAACTTTCTTATATTTCCTCTTAGAAATCTAATAAATCTAATAAACCTAGCATGAATAATTTAATGGACAGCCTTGACTAAAGTCATCACAGTTTTATAGAGTAATCTCACAACTAAAATAATTTAAAGAAAAAGAGTACTATTGGTGCTCATTTATTATCATTTCCAGTTACTCCAAGTAATAAATCCGTTTTTTTAACAACATATTAAAATTTGGACACCATTAAACCCTTAAGACCTGCACCAAACACAATATTGCCAGATGATGAATGGATGTACATTAAAAAGAACCCCTGTAAGTCACTATTATTTTATATTTTAATTTTTTTTAATATTTTAATTTGATTTTAAAAAAGAATAATATGTAAACTCTATTCATTACTGGGACGTTGTAAAACTTTTCAAAGCCAGATGTGAAGATATGAAACTATTATTTACAGAATAATAGCTAAATAATTTCATAGAAAACATTAAAATAAAATGTGCAAACAAAATAATGGATATGAAGGATTAGGGTTTAGGATATAACTCATCTATTGTGCTAGCAGATATTATTAAAAAAAACTCTTACTTTGTCAGATATAATTTAAGCAAAAATAATTTTCAAGACAAAGGGATGAAACGAATTATCAAATCATTGCTTAAAAATTAGTATATTATTTCTTTGGATGTAAGTAATACAGGATTGACTAATGAAGGTATCAAACCAATATATTTATATAAAAAAATATTTGTAAAAATATTATATAATTTTAAATCTCTATAAGGATTAAAAAATATTTACGATTTGGCTCAGAAATCTGAAACAATCGTGCATTTAAACATTTCTTCTAAAGAATGCCTTGCAAGAAATAAGTTAGGTTATGAAGGTTTCGGAGACTTGAAAATGTTTTTGAAAAATTTAAATTTATTGTAGATTCTGGATTTGTCTAACTTAGCTTTGGGCAATTAAGGGATGCATTACTTAATAAATGGGTTGTAAAATAATACATCTCTTGTTTCTCTAGACATAGGAACTAATGGAATTGATAATTATTGCGGGAAAAATTCAAAGAGTTGTTATGCAGCATGAAATTGGTAGAACTAAATTTATCTCGAAACAAATTTGGAGATGAATTTTTAGAGCAACTGGGGTAAGCTTTGAAATCCGGGGTAAATACCTCCAATTTAGAACAGCTAGACATTTCCTATAATAAAATTACTTCCAAAGGCCTGGGTCAATTCTTCAAAAATATATTAAAAAATGGAACTTTAACCAAACTTATTTTAGATGGAAATCATTTAGACGATGATGACCTAACAATAATACATTATTTTTTGTCAGAAAATAGAAATTTAGAAATCCTGAGCTTTAAAAATTGTTACTTAAGGTAAATTGTTTAATGCAAATACATTTATAATGAATTTTCTATCATATTATCATGTAAAGAGACGAAGGCATAGAATCAATCGGTGAAGGACTGCAGCAAAATAGAAAAATAAAAAAGCTGTTTTTAAGTGGGAATTATTTGAAAAAAAAAGGAGTTAAAGCTTTATCTGACGCTTTTAATAAAAATATATGTTAGATAGAATACTTAGATCTATGCAACTGTAGCTTAAGTGATATATAAGGGTAAATTTTAATTAAAGCTTTAGAAAAAAATACATCAGTTGCAAAAATGGACTTAAGGATGAATATGTAAAATTTTAATATATATAACAAATAAAAATCTATTTTTATTTATTTATTTATTTCTATATAAAGGCTTGGAGATGCTTCTGGTTATATTTTGAAAGAAGTTGTAAGAATGAACTAATAAATAATAAAAGTAAATTATCACTAAATGTATCTACAAATGTATTTACATTATTTTATTTTATTTTAAGGTCAAAATAGCAAATAATTTGATTAGATATGATTATTGCTAAGAATTATAGTATTATTTGCAAGAAAATTAGGATTTAAGCAAAATATAAGACAAAAATAATTAATCCGAAAAGTACACGAATTGGGAGTTGTAGAAAATTAAAATGAAATAATTTAAAAAAATATGACATGGCTTAAATATAATAGGATGTATAGGTATAGGTTGAAAAAATAAGATAAAATGAGGTAAAAGAATAAGAAAAATGTCAACAAAAGTACTAAGAATTAGAAATAGAACTTGACGAACAGATAGAATAAATGTAAATAATACATTTAATATTTATTAAACTGAGATAGTTTATAATTATTTTTATAGGAAAGAAATAGATATATAATATGTAAATGCTGAAAATGAATAGATAGCAGCAGAATAAGGACTAGAATAAAAAATTGCAAAAAAAATAGAAGATATTAATTAAGATAATAAAACCATAAATAAAATTAGGGAACAAATGGAATAATCAATAAAGGATTAAAAAAAAGAAAATAGGTCATTGCACATTAACTATATGATTTACAAAAATAGTATTAAGTAACTTAAAGAGAATTTGAAAAAAAAGATAAAAAAAATACGACTCTTAAAACAACAGTTGAACATTTGAGGAGAAAGTTGGATAAGTTAATTCGGCAAGAATAAGAAGAAGAGTATGACTCCGCGGTTTCAGATAATGAAAAATATGAAATAAATTCAGAGTCTTCTTCTCCATTGAAATCAGTAAATAGCTTAACTATAACTAAAACAATAAATTTTAAGAGATATTTTTATGCTTAGGTAAGTAGAATGTCTCCAAGGAAAAAACTATCAATAGGTCTGTGGCTGGCAGTCAAAAATTGATTTAATCAATTTCAAATATTTCAGACTTTGATTTGTCTCCAGCTTCTAAGATCAATTCAAGTTCTAAGATGTAATCCTAAATCTCCTTTAACTAAAGAAGAGAAAGTAAAAAAAAATCTTCTATAATTTTGAATAACTTTTAGAGTTCTGAAAAAAAAAAAAAAAATCTGTACAATTGTAATAGGTATAGAACTTTCAGTAAATTGAAAGATCTCCTAACAAAAAAAAATCTAAAATTTAATAATAAATGGCAAACTAATAGTAAAAGATGCTAACATTGTAAAGTAAGGCTAGCATTAACTTTGAAATATAGGAAAATGAAGTAGAATGTAGTCCGAACGATTAAAATAAAATAGAAAACCTATTACTTACAAATAATTATATGCAGGCTGTGGAGAAAAGTAAAAAAATATAGATTTTACACCTCAAAAAGATGACGGAAGCAGTTTGAAAAAACAAAAAAGTAAAAATAAATCACCTGTTAAAAAGAAAAAATGAAAGAAATGTGCAAATCAATTTTCCAAGCATAAATTTTGATAAAAGATAATAAATAGACTTAAATTTACTACTAATATATTTTAATATATTATTTTAATAATAATAATTACTACTAAGTGTTATATATATATTTACTAAATAAAATAAAATCACAAAAAAAAAGAAACCTTAATAAAAACCAAAGCTTTTTACAAAACTTGCTACATCAAATATGGAAATATAAGAAATAATATTTTAGTTTTGGTACTATTTTCTTTAATATTGTGTGATAGGATGGCAATCAACCACAAAAGATAGTTTAAAAATACAAAAATAGAATATGAGTTCATGACATTTTCATTATTATGTTATTCGATTTTCTAAATAATTAAAATTACTGACGCAAGTAATAGCTTTATTCCCAATTTGCATTATTTTATAGATTCTAATATACCTTACAAGTCCTATATACCGGGATATAAATCTTTATTTAAGTGATAATCCAAAATTTAAGTTTTTTTATTCCTCTCTTTGTTATTTTATACAGTATGCATTTCAATAGCAATACATTTCGATAATTTTCATGTATAATAATATTCTTATTGAGCATACTAATTATATTTTCTGCTTATGCAACTATCTTTTCAGAAGAAGTTTAAAAAATAGGTATGCAAGTAAAGCCAAATTATGAATAGCAAATGTCTAAAAAATTAAACAAAAAAGTTACTAGTACTGAAGATTACCTAAGCAATAATCAAAAGATGGAAAGAAAATAATAATATGCCAATTCAAAAAAAAAAAAGTAGTAGGCAAGTTAGAAGTAAGAGAAGCATAATTAATTAAATTAAAATGCATAATAAGATAATAATGATTAAAATTAAAATAAAGAAGGCATTACGATTGGTGATATATTTTCATTCATTTTAAATATTCTTCTTGAAGTACTAACCTGAAAATGTTGATATTTTTTAGTTTTAATTATAGTAAAATATATACGTATTGTAAATTATATTATGTAATCTACTCTAACTTATAGCTTTTATTTACTTATTAAAATATTATAAGATATCTATAGTACTATTAAATATAAAAGAATAAAATTATGCTACTTATAGCTCAAGCTTGTTTGAAGTGTTTTAATTTTAAAATAAAATTATATATATGAGGGATAGATAGTTTAATAATGTTTAAATTTCTTAAGCTATCAATTTTTAGAAAAAAATAAATTAATTAATTTATTAAATAATTATACAAAAAAACTAAAATAATAAACAAAAAATATTATTTAACTCATTTAGGGATGGCTGAATAAAATATTGTTAACAAATTACAAGGAATGGAAGAAAAATGTACAAATTTATCATTATAATATCGTATATATATGTGAATCAAAATCTAAAAAAGATTAAAATATTTTAGTTTAGAAGTTTATTAATGGATAGAATTATCTCATTAATTTTTCTTATGTTTTAATAATTTTATAATTATAACAACAAAATTGTACTAAATAAATGTTATAAAAGATGTTAACTAACATCATATTTTGATTTTTAGTAACTGGCTTGTAGAAAGATAATGTGCAATAGTTTTAAAAAGAAGTATTAGATTTCTTTAGAGATTTTAGAACAGGATTATATGATGAATTATCTAAAGTAAATAAGTTATAGTATATAAAAATAAATTATGTTATAGTAAAAAATGGGGTTATTATTATTATTTTTTAATTATAGTTTGAACCATAAAGTAATAGTGGTTCATCCGAAAAGTAATAAAAAATGGAAAATGAAATCAAAAGATTAAATTATAGAATTGATCACTTAACCAGAAACGTAATACTACCATTATTTTAATATATATATATAAATTAGTAATTATTATATATATCTTATAGTTTTAAATGGAGCAACTGCTGAATAAAACTAAGAATAATAGGATAAAATTTCAAAATTAGAAAAAGAAAATGCCAGACTCCAATACAGAATTACTCATTTAGTAAGAAATTTGGAAGAAGCTACCAATAAATGATTAAATAAATATTAAGTTCTTAAATTAGACAATAACTACAATATAATTACACATTTATATATATAATTCTATTTATATATATATATGTACAATTTTAATTTGTTAGGAATTCATAATGTTATTATTTGTCAAGAAATACCTAAAATACATTTTCATTATTACTTTTAAGTATACTTTTCATAAATTGATTTCTAATCGGGAATAATTTGTTCTAATTCTTCTATAGTAAAAACGTGATTATCATAGAAAAACCTGAAAACCAGAATATAATTTAACTTTTTTAATACTATATTATATTTAATAATAATTAAAAATTAATTTCTACCATCCTGGAGTGCATATAACTCCCATTAAAACGAAAGGAGAATCACAAATACAACAAAATATCGAACCTTTTTCCATCCTGTAGTTTAAAACTTCTCCGTTCAAGATATCCTTTCCAATTTTGATTTCTTCTATTTTCTATTATTCTATATTCAGCTTAAGTAAAGTTAATGCTCCTCCATCAATATGGAAAAAATGCTCTTCTTACCTACTCAATCTGTGGAAAGGAAAATATTCCCCTTGACATAGAACGAGTAACAAGTATTTTATAATGCTCTTTCCTCTCCATCAACTTATATTCTGGTAGTGGATTCATTTAAGATTTTGTATTAACCTCCTAAAGGATTTTTTCAAACTAAATCTAATTTTCGTATTATTTAATTTTTTCTTATATTTCTGTTTATATTTTATCTTCCATATTTTGACTCTATTATTAGCGTACTAAATAAAAATCTTTTATTTTTATATTTTTAAGTATTTTTTATTTTTTTTTGTTTATTTATTTATTATTAATATAAAATTATATGATTTTTATATCAAATATTAAAATAATAATTGTCAAAGTTAAGCTTATTTATCTTTATTAATTTACCAATTATTTATATATTATTATATTATTTAAGCTAAGTATATTTTTAAGTTAATATAATTATTCTAAAGTATTCTTTTTTTCGAAAAACTACAATAATTAATTAAATGAATTCTTTTAAAAATTATAATATATACATTGTAACATATACTTCATATTTTTAAATATAAATAAAATACATATAATAATAGTATAGTAAAAACTAAATATCAACAACATCCTTTTTTCTTGTCTTTTTTCTCTTAATGTTACAACTTTTGCACAAAAGATTAGTCAATATCATTTTCTTTTTTTTTTTAATTTATTTTTTAATCTTATTCGTAAATTTGATCAGCAATTTATATAAAAATTTCTTATATTCCTTTTCCTAATTTCGCACTTGTATACTTGAATAACGCACCTAATTCCTAATGACAAAATATATCTCTATTCTCAATATAATATTAAAAAAAATTATATTTATTTACTTTGGCATATTCTGAGGCTTCTTCATAAGTAACTTGCTCTTAGTCTATTAAATCCTCTTTGTTTCCGATTATAGCTGTAACTAAACAAACAAAATAAATTTAAATAATTCAATAATTTTACAGCTTATTTCAATTTATATTTAATTAACATACTTATATTTCCTGGTCCTCTTTATTTCAATTCATCTATCCAATTTTTTAAAATCTCAAATGAAGGTTTATTAGTTATATCAAATATTACGCAAGCAGCTTAAGCATCTAAAAATATTATTATTTAAAAAGATACTTAAATGAAATATAAAATTATTTTTTCATAAAATATTCACATTGCATACAAAAAACAATTTATTAGTACCTCTATAGTACAATGGAGTAAGTGATCTATATTTTTCCTAACCTGCAGTATCCCATACCTTTGCATGATTTTAAAAAATAGTATTGATTACTTGAATATTAAGTATAGTATAAATAAAATAATTATAATTCATTTGCTACTTAAAATTTATATTAGTTTCCTTTGTGAGTTATAATCTAACTTTAAAACGCAGCACCAAGTGTCGCTTCTTATCCTGGATAATTTATAAATTTAAGACAATTAAACTATAAATAGAAGATATTATTTAAAATTATTCATATCATAAATTATAATAGGTTATTTAAAAAATATTTAATAGGTTTAAAATAAATTTTCTTCAACGAAAACTAATTATTTTACCGGGATTAAACTTATCTTCAACAAATCTCAATAAAATACTTGATTTTCCTACTCCTGCGTCTCCTAATAAGACTACCTTTATCTCTCTTGAAGCTGGTTATTAAATCATATTATTTTATTTTTCTAAATTATTATTCTATTATTGAATTTCTAATGAAAATCAAATTTATTTCTTCAAATGTTATTATTTCTTAAAAAATATTATTTTTATTAACTTTTTATTTACTATTTAAGTATATTAAAATTAAGAAGCATAAATTATTTTCATATAATAGAATTTCTATTAATCTCTAGGAAAAAAAATTATCCTAAATTTTTTATATCTTCAAGATAATAATAAAAAATTTAGATAAATCATAGTAATCAAAATGACTTTTACTTAATATTTATATAAAATAATATTAATAATAATCCACTTTAATTAAATATATACATTTAAAAATTGTAAACTAATTAAAAATAATAATATATATAGTTATTGAATAAGTCATACATTATATATCAACAACAAGAAGATTTTTCTTTTTATTCCCCATTATTTTTTACTTTTGATTAATCCAATTATAAATTATTTTCTGATTTTGATTTAGTAGCTTTTAATCTATTTTCATTTTTCTGCTTTTACACAGCATATCCAATATCTTTAAATAAATCCTATAATACCAATCAAATATATTAAATTAATTATTAAATTTAATTTTAATTTTAATATGATTACTAAAACTCCATTTCCTTATAAGGCACTTGTAAGTTTCATTATAGCCCCATGTTGCTAAATATTTAAATATAGTATTTTAAAACTAGGTAAGAATTAACCAGAATTAAACTCTAGTTCATAAATATATATATGTATAAAATAGTTACTCTAGCATAGTTCTTAACTTCATTATAATTTACTTATTCTTATTCAACTAGATCTTATTTATTTCCTACTATCGCAATAACTGTGCAAAGAAAAATATAAATAGGTATATTTTATTTATTTATAGAATATAAATATAATTACTAACATTTTTTTCCCATGTTTTTAAATTTCTGAATGCCTACATTGTATTCGTTATAGAAAATTTATAAATATTGCTTATATACATAAATCTATACCAAAATTTAAGGGTTTCAAATGAAGATTTATCAGTAATATCATAAACAATTATTGCCGCTCTTGCATCTCTATAATAAAGTTAATTAATGGATCTAAATCTTTCTTAACCTGCTGTATCCCATATCTAATAATTAATTGTTTAAAACCTATATATATTTATTTTTTATTTGGTATTTATAATGATTTAAAGTACTTTAAAATCTAATTATTAACCATCATCTAAGACTACTGTTTTTTATTCAAAATGAACTCCTTATGTAGTTTGAAATTTACTTTAGAAATCATTATGAATAAATCTGTGAATAATACTTGTTTTTCCTACCTCTTTTTTAAAATAAATTACTTTTAGTTTTTATATTTATTTTAAGTATTATATATCTTCCAAAAATATATTTATAAAAAAGTAAATTTAATTTTTATAAATATTATTTTTATTTTAATTTTAATAAATATGTTAATTTTTTAAATCAAGATAAAACTCAATATAAATACCAGTATCTCCAAGTAATACAACTTTAACTTGGTCTTTTCTTTTTAATTTGACTATTAAGTATTCATATTTTAAGATAGTTTTACTATTAATTTAAATATTTAAGTTCTTTAACAATGTTAGATTTTCTCAATTTTTTATTATTTTATGTTTTTTTTAATGACTAAACTTGCTTTTATTGGATTTAATAAAAGTCTAATTTTTATAATTAAATAGTGATGCATAACTAAGTAAATAGGATTAAAATAGGAACAAACCTTAAAATATTAGGAATTTATATCTAATATCTAGATGTATTAAAATTACTTAGTAAAAAAAAATTATAATTTATATCGATCTTGTACATATATACCACCGAATTTATAGTAATTATATATTTAAATATTGAAGTATAATAATAATTTATTTATACTCTTGATTATAGATAAATTAAATATATATTCTTTATTTATATAAATTATATTTATATCATATAAAATGAATAATCATAGTAGTAGTAGATGCTGTTGTTTTTTTACAATCAATTCTCATTGATGAATTGGATCTTGGCTACCTTCTGCTACTATTATTATTACTACTACTACTTTTAATACATCTATTATTAACGTGCGAGCATATTTGTATTACTGTTGTTACAATTATTTAAATTCTGTAAAGGATTAATATTTAAGGCAGAACAAGTCTCAGAGTCTGCAATTTAAGATACACTTAAAAAAGAAATATTTTACTGAGGCAATTATGAAAGACTGCTGAAATGACTATTGTCATAATTTAATTACTGATTATCATCTTGATTTTATGTATTAAAATATTATTAGATTGGTTATCCTTATTTAGGGGCATACATTTCTTGTTGATGATTTTATAAGTTAGGAAATGAATTAAATAAAGATTCTGAAACATTTAAATTGACAATTTGTTACTATTACTATTGGTTGTTGTTATCAACAAGTGGGGTATTGGAAGACATAAACTAAACATTTTAATTCAAATTTTGTTACTATTAGAAATTAGAAATATTAAAATTACTATTAGAAAGACTAAATTAATTATTTCCTTAGGAAAAACTTGAGGGATTTACTACAGTACTTGATTACATATTTAAAGGCTATTTTTCTAAACTGTTATTATTAACATCAGAAAGAATATTCATAGATTTTTTTTTATTCAAATTTGTGATATCATAACTTCCCTCTCTACTTCTTCTTTCTTGTATAGCTGACAGAGAAAACTCAGAAATAATATTGGGATTGCTAGATACATTAATATTATTTTTATTCATTTCTTACTAGTTTTATCCTTCGTAAATATTATTTCCATTTAGGTTAATAGAGATGGAATGTCTCTAATTAATCGTATTTGCATTTTTTATTGCTATTGTTAATATTGATATTATAAATGTTTTTAATAGAAAATTCTTATTTAATCTATTAATGCTTAAACATTTTTCGCCTCATAAGTGATGTCACTCACTTCTAAAATGTCATTAAACTTTGGATCTTTTTAATTATATTGTGGAATGAAATTAGAATCAAGAGAATTTTGAAGGTTTTACAACCGAATTTATTCAATACTATTCATAATTTATTGATTTGCTTCAATGTTATCTAATATGAAATTCATGCATTACTTTATTTTTAAAATTTCTTATTTGACCTACTATGTGTGATTTTAGTTTTTTTCGTAAAATTCTAATGATTATGCTACTATAATCTTCATGAAACTAATATTTTTCATTTTACTTATTTAAAAATTCTTTATTAAAATAGATTTTATTTTTTTTATAAAAGGAATTAAATCCTAAATATTTTCTTGCTATACTAACTTTTTTACATTTTTTAGCTTTTCTATTACTTCCTAAAGACAATAAAGCAAAATTAATAAATTAAATAATTAAAAATTTTTCAATTTAAATAATAATAGATTTCAAAAATGTACAGTTATTTTATCAGAATAATCATCTTTTTCATTAGAATATTTCAAAAACAAATCCTTTACTTGAGTTTATAGTGACTCCAAAGATTTTAAGAAACTGATTTCTTTACCTATGAATGATAAATATTATCAGAGTCTATATAAAATTTAATTCAAAAGAATAAATCCATAAACTTTTTTTTCTACATTTTATTTATTTTAACTAAACTTTTTGAATTTTTTCTTGGTCTCTTGATCGCGATCGATTAATTTTGTGGTATCTGTCATTTTTAGGGGATTCATAATCTTCTTCTTGATGCTGCGAAACTGCCAGGTGAGGTGAATCTTAGGTATACATAGTATTTTTGTTGTAGTAGTATTCAGAATGACATCTTTCAATAAAATATAAAATATTCTGATTTTATACAATTTTATATATATATTAATAAAAATACCTGTTAATTTTGGTTGGGGTTATCGGAGGAGATTTATTATAAACACTTAGCATACTGGGGGTTAATGAAAATTCTGGAGTCCCAGGAGGGCTTTCAACTAGTGTTTTTGATATATTTTTTTATATTATCTGGCCATTATATTATGATCCCATTCCTTCATGTAGTGAATTGTGGTTAATATTGTTATTTTGATATAAATTATTAGGAGATTTATCTTAAGAATACTATCTATTAATATCATTATTGTTTATGCTAGGTTATGGGTTCAAATTCATGGAATTTCCTGTATTAATTTCGTTATCTTCTTAGTCGCAATTTTAATGAAACAATATGTTATCATTGGAAAATTCTGAGGACGAAGGCTGTTAAGATTAGGCAAAACTTTCTAAATTAACTTTTATATCCGATCTATTGGGCTTCTTTGAAAAGTAACTGTATGGAGATTGCAAATTTCGATGCTCAGTTCTTATTTTTTCTCTTATTTTGGCTAAAAAATTTTCTTCATTTATATGCTGTTCTCCTTTAGACATGCAAAATAATTCAAAATATCTCCAATCCTATTAAAACAAATTTTTTTGTGAAAATATTTTTTTTGTTAATTTAATTGATAAGTGAATATTTTATTATTATTAGTTGCTTCTATTTCCTTGAAAAAGTTGATACTAAGCATTAATTATTATTACTAGATAAAAGAAAAAAAACATATAAAATAAGAAATATTTGATTATAAGAATATTATTAAGACTATAATCGAAGTAGTCTGTATGAGATTATCATAAAATTAATGTTGTTTTTATTTTTACTTAAAATAAGCAATTTATCAATTAATCTTTTATTATAAGTGTATAAAACAGGTATATTATTTTTTGCCTTTATTTTAAATCAGATCTAATAAATTATGATGATCTTTTATATTTTACTAAATATTCAAGAATTTATTAATGAATATATATTTTCTAATATTTATATAAATATATTAATATCCAACTAATTTTTTTTTACTTTTACAAGTAAAATTAGAATAAATATTTATGTTCTGCAGAATAATATATTATGCATTGAAATATTAAAGTAATATAGTATCACAATTTGAAATATTTAAACAACAAATAAAATAAAACAATGAATTAACTTAAATAGAAAGGAGTATTATTATATTTATAAATATTAAGAGCTCATAGAGACTTACTGCCAACTTAATTAAGATCATTTGGTAACATTTATTATAAAGTATATTTTTAATAGAAATTCATATTAACTTGCATTTTAACAGGAGATACTTATTTATAACATGAATTCAAATAACATTAAGCAACAGAAAACTAATTTTAGTATGAATAGTTTTTATAATAGTGGTAATAATTTAAATACAATTGCATTATATGATGATGCCATTATTAATTAATTGGTTTTTAAAATTATGGTAGGTAAATGTACTATTTAAATTTAGTTTAGTAAAAAAATAATATAGGCCGAAATCTCAGTAAAGAAGAGATGGAATTACTTAACCCTGATTAAAAATAATAACTCTCAAAATTGCAGAAATAATCTTCTAAATTGGGATGATTTTATTATATATTAATTTCTTTTTTTGGCAAAAATAACATAATTAAAATTTCTTATTTATAATATTTAGTATAGTAAATTGTACATGATATATCTGTGAAAGGAAAGAAAATAAAAAAATTTTCAATAAATAAATAAATATACATTATTAGAAATAAGTAAATAAAAATATATTAATTTAATGTTAGTAAATTATTATTTAAAATATATCTAGTAAAATGATTCAGTTTAATTTAGTATTTCATTAAGATTTCTTTTTTTATTTTTTTAACTAACTCTTAGTTTTGACTTGGTTATTTTTAGATAAGTATTGTAGACCTATATAAAAAAATTTTTAGTTATATTAATTTTTACGATTATAATAATTGTTTAATATTTATATTATTCTACCAGAAAGAGTAATAAGGGAGACAGTTGCGAAAACTCCAAAGAATACTCCATACTTAATATAAGCGGGAATATCAGAAAAGGAGTAACCAAATAATTTGGGTTCATAATCTTCAGATGTAGGAACATAGTGTTATTAATCAATAAATTCTTTTTCCATCTTTTCTTCTTATTTAGATTTCCATTCGGCTTCCCATTCCTTAATGTAAAAATTTATATTATAGTGTTTTTAATATTAATTTTAGCACTTTAGTATTTATTACCTAGGCAATTTTATCAATATGTTATTCTCTGTCAGTCAATTGAGTATTAAAATCAGATTATTCATATCTGGAGAAAGTTAATTCCATAAATTTCTGTTCGTAATTTTTGATGTCAAATGTTTGTTCATTAATTTCAGTTGCTATCTGTTTATTAAATTAATATATGTAAGAAATTTTTATTAAATTAATATAAAAAATTCTTATACTTTATTAAATTCTTCTGGCAAGACAGTATTCAAACAAGTATCAATGTGTTCGTTTTAAATTTTTTTGTACAATTAAGCAGAATCAGGTCTACTTTAAACAATTTTTTAGAGATATTCTACTTCATTTTGCATTCTTAATTTTGCCATAATAAGACAAATGGCAATAGCATTTTTCTAAAATTCAGCACTGGCCTATTATTGCTTGAGTTATTCTTCTATAAATTTTTTTTTGAAATTAGAAGAAGGAAAATTATTTTAATAAATAAATAAAAATTACAGAAATTATCTAGTTGATCTTATAAACTCATTTCTCCATCATTTTCGAATTTAAAAATATTGGGATTTTCACTTTCTACTTATTCAAACCCTTAATCAGATTCATTATTTTATTCGTTGGTGTCGGCGTTGGCAGAAAATGAGACATCTTCTTCATCATCAGCGACCACATTGTTTTTGGCGGCGTTCAATTAGTTGAATAATAATAAGATAGCTAACAGAGTGAAAAGTATCTTTTTCATTATATGATTTATAGTAAATTTTTTGTTTCCTTTTAATTATTTTTTTATTGGTTTCTTGAATTAATTTATAATTTATTTTATTTATTAATTAATTATTCTGCTGCTTATTAGTTTTTATTAATCAAACTATTAGACAAGACTTTACTATTAAAAGATACTAAAGAATGTAGTTTGTTGCTGAAACGTGTTGTATTAATACTAGTAACATATATTATCATGTTTACTCTTTCTGTAGAAAAAAAATAATTTTATAACACGTCATCCTAATATTAATATAAGTAATAATGATACAAATGCTTAATTAATTATTTAGTAAATATAAATAAATAATAAATTCTTTATAATTCATTAAGAGAAAAGGGTTTTAGGCAAAGCTAAATTTGGAACACTTCTCGCTATTTTTATGGCAAAAGCTATCTGTTCAAAATTTAATAATTATAACACCAGTTAAATAAGAAATTAAGAAATAATTATGATTATATATAAAATTTACATCAGGATCTTTATAGGGATTTTTAAGTCTTTCTATTGCAATTTTTTTCCGGTTATCAGCAGGAATTATTTATTTTTCTGAAGGATCTTAATTCATTTCATTCATTAATTCTTTTTCTTATTCAAATCTCCTATTAAATAAATATATATGATTTTTAAATAATAAATAATAAAATTTGTATTTTTATATTACTCATCATTTAAAGTTATTTTGGATTCTCTTGTCTAATATCTATTCTTTTAAACATTAAATTTATTTTATAATAATATTTGTAATCTTTCCTTTTTTTTCTATATTCATCCTTAATAACTTATTCTATATTTTAAAAATATATACGATTTAAATATTATATATTTGTTTATTAATTATTTTTAATACCCTCATCTTTATATTAATTCTATTATTCTGGTATTTTTTTCTAATTTAACCTAACCCATTGCTTTAAATCATTTTAATTTAATTCATAAATTCTTAAAGATTCTTAAATCTAATTTTTATAAGATAAATATTTTCATAACTTTTATATTCTATGAAGCAAATAAATATAAATTTAAAAAATAAAACATACTTCACCCATTTAAAATCTAGCTAAAGTGATACATTTAAGCAAAAAATAACACTAATTTTCTCCCATTATCTTGTAATCTCTTTGCCTTGACATAATTCTGAAAACATCAATAGTGTCCCTCATAAATTCTGCCATTTTATCAAATAAGTTTACATTATCCAACAAAACTTAAAGTTCTTCTTTTATACTGCGTACATCTTCAATAAAAAGCATTATATCTCTTCGTCTTTATTTAGGAATCAGATATTCGTTTTCTATTTCTGATGTATCTTAATTTTCCTCTAATTTTTATTAAATTTATGGCATTTTTTAATTTAAATGCAAAAAAAAATTTTTACTATTTTCTTTTATTTAACTCTTATTTCCCACTTATGAAACATCAAATCCTTTTTTTTAAGTAATTCATCTTATTTTTATTACTAAGCTTACTACTATATTTATAATTTCTGAACTTCCTGGTCTCTTTCTATTTTCTCTCTCTACTATTCCTTATCTCTGTAAATTTATACGGGAGATTGGCCAATACCGAATCCTTCTGTGTCTTCTACCAAATCATTGGCATAGTGCTGTACAAGAAGTGAGGGATCCTATCCATACTTATCTAACTCATCAAACTTAAATTCTTTGTAAATGAAAATATTAGGAAGGTTTAATTAAAATAAATTGAATTTTAATACCGTGGACAATAAGGAGAACAATGGTTTCTATAACTCCAATCAAAGATTCAATGCTAACATTTAATCGAATTTTGCTGTAAAAGTCAATACAGTGAAATGTCTTATTATTTATTTTATAATTAACGCCACAAGTATAATATAAAATAAATATAAATTCTTACTGATTTTAGTTTTCTTCTATCAAATAAAGCGCTTTTAAAAGTAAAGCATTTATCTCCTAATATTTTAAGAAGATCTCTAATAATATTTTTTTGCATATATTTATCTTTTCGCACGAAGTTTTCAAATTAAACAAAGGGAAGTCCTTCAAATAAATTAGCCCTATCAATGGGTCGAAAAGAAAAATCTCTCTTTCTTGGTTTATATTCCGGTTCTCCTCCTCCTAAATGAGATACATTTTATTATTGTTTTTTTTTTAATAAAGTATCAATATTTACTCGAATCTTCACCAAATATACTTTTCATTTAATTAGAACCCATAACTTAAGAGCCATTTTAAGACACTCTTCCGATTTCATCATGCTTTATCGATAGTTGATGCATAGGGCTGGAATATAACTAATAATAAATCATTGATAAAATAAACAATCTCTAAAACATATTAAAATTATATTATTTGTACATCTTTTTTTAGTAAATTAGAAGAACTACCTCCTTCTTCATTAACTTATGTCAAAAAAGCTGCCTTTGTTGTATTGCTGCCCGAAATTTTGAAAACCAATTTATTTTCTTCGACTTATTTTTATTTCTCCTATTATTCTTACTATTATTTGAGATATTATTATTTTAAGCTGTCTGCTGTAACTGTATTAGATGATTCTTGAGTTTAAGGTAATAAATTTAAAATGGATTTTTTTGCTTTTTATTATTACTATGATTATTAGAAAAAACTCTAGGGAAAAGATATGGCTGATAATCTATTTGAAATTGATTTTCTTGCATTCATTAAACCTAATTATTGTTTTTAATCTCCGTTTGATTTAAGCATATTGTTATTTGAAATAGGAGGTAAAATAATGTTTGAATCCTAAGAAGGTAGCAGTGTTGCATATACTGTTGTAATTCTACCCTTTTTCTTTATTTCACATTCCTTTAAATATTCCTTCTGCTTTTATTTATTTCTCTAGTCTATATTATGTAGTTATATTAAATATAAAAAATCAATATGATGTTGTACATATAGCATGAATAAAATTTTATTATATTCCATTTAAAACTTCTATTATAAATGACAATGAATATTTTAGTTGAAAATATACAATTACTCATAAAAGATCTTTCTTCATCTAATTCTGAATTAATAAATGTGTTTTCAGTTGGTTTTGTTTTTTATAATCCATCTTCTATATTGGATGGTTATTCTATTGATGAATCTGCTGACTTTCCTTTTAAAAATTGCAATAATAAAATAATATAGAAGTCTAGATTATTAATAATTATTAATGTTAAATTACTAGCTTTTTGATATAAATCAGAATTATAATTCATTTTTATAAATTAAAAATCAAAATGTTGAAGTTTACTCTTAGCTAATTTTTCTAATTAGTATTATGATAACTTCCTAATTAATTATTTGTTTCTCACCAATATATTATGATAACTTAAGTTTTGTGTGATTAAAAAATGTATAATAATAATAACATCACTACCAAATATAATTTGGTTGGAATGCATTTACTTACTTGAAATATAATTCAAACATTTTTCATATATAATTACATAAAAAGTGCAATTTTTATAATTAAAGTAATAAGTGCATTTGTTTATTTATAAGTTTCATAAAATATTCTATTAAAAATTTGGATATTAAATACTAGTGCTCTTATTAATTTTAAGATAAGTTTTGCTAAAGTAATGAGTTTATTGCAAAATGCATGTTCCAAAAAAATATGGTTTTATAATAATAATTTAAAAAAAAAGAGTAATTAATTTCTTAACTTACATAAATTGATTAAGAAAAACAATAATTAAACTAATTTTAAGAATAAGAACTGAAATAACAATGGCTGAAAAAATCATAAATAACGACTATCAGTCGGAAATACAAAAAGTAAAAGATTTAAATTTAGAATAGGTATTGGCTGATTTATAGATTTTAGAGCCGTTATCTTTTTCAAGAGATGAAGAGGATAAAGATTATACCATTCCTATAAATTAAAAATTTATTAGAATAAATGAGAATTCAAAAGAGACACAAATAAAATCTGATAAATTTAACTGTATGCCATCATCTCCTTCTTAATAAATCAATAAAGTGAATAACAATAAAATATACAAACACAGTCTGGATTAATCTGATAAAAAAGATAGTGACTAAGAACAAACTAACTAGCATTTATTAAATAAAATTGAAAAAAAAGAAAATGACCTCAAAGAATTATTGGTGTTGATAGAAACTTCTCTAAACTCTAATAAATTACTTGAGTCATAGTAACAAGAAGAATACTCAGATTTAGAGCAGGAACTTGACGATTTCAAAAACTAACTTGAAGGATTAAATAATAAGTAGTACTCTTTATAGCTAAGATTATAAGAAACGCACTAGAAAAAGGAATAAATATAAGACTACATCAAGAGTCAAGAAGAAAAAAGCTAAAACACTCAGTAGGAACTTCATAATTCATAAACAGAATTATAAATATTATAGTAAATACAAAAGAAATGTGAATATTAATAGCACAAAATATTAACTCCATAAAAAGAAGTTGTGGAGAATTATGATCAATAAAACAAATAAATAATAGAATAAATTTAATAAAAAAAATAGCAAAATAAAATATTGGATGATGAAATTTTTACCTCTAAAAACAAACTATAAATGCTTTTGAAAACATTTAATGAAGTACAGGGAACTTCTCAAGAACTTAGTTAAGAAAATTAAAATTGTTACATTAAAAGAAAAAAAACATAAAGGAAATAGAAAAATTAGATACATATAAGTAAAAACTATTAGAAGAACTTAGCGATTTACGAAATCAATTTATGTAAGTCAAATCTTTATAATTATAAATCAATGAAGATTAACGAAAGCCTTCTCAATTCTAATAAAATGAAGTTGGAAAAATAAATTTCTAGCGCTAGTAAAATAGTCAACTGCAATAAAAGTATGATGATATTAATTATAGGAATCATAATGATGATTATAAAATATCTAATAGTAATCCTTTTAAAAAAAACTTTGATCAACATTAAGAACATAGATATATTTAAAGTCATGAGAATATATAAGAGTTGAACTATTAGTCTTAATAATAACAATATCCTCTATATTTTGATTAGGATCGTAATTACTAATAATAATAAATGCTTTAGTAACAATAATAACACTAGCAATTTATTACAAATTAAAAAATGTACTTATCTCCAAGAGAAGTATTTTCCTATTAGTAACCATAATATTATTAAGAATAACAACACTAATAATAGCAAAGAAATCAATCTTAATCCTATAATAATTCTTTTCAAAAAACTAGTAACACTCTCTGTAAAATACTTTTGATTCTAATCCTAATTTATTTACAACAAATCAATAAGATAATATTATAACCAATCAGCAATAAAATATAAATTAGGAATAATACCAAGGGTAATAATATCAGAATTAGAATCAGCAAAAAAGAAGAAAATCTTAAATATAAAATATATAAGAAGTACATAACAAATAAGTAGAAGCTATTAAAAGCAAATAAGAAATCAAATAGTAATAAGATACGTAACCGCTGTTTTAATCAAATTCTATTATGAAAAATAAAAAACTATTTGGGTATATGCTTTATTTTTTAGGCTCATGTATGGTAATCAGAGTTGCTAATAAAACAGATGCTATGAGAAAGATTTATAAACTATTGAAGTTTTTATTTTTAAAGCTATTGAAAATATTTTACTAATTTTTACAAGGGAAAGATCTTTCTAAAATACTAAATATATGATATAAAAATTAATAGCCCTATAAAATACTTATATTTAATTAACTTTAATTTATTGAAATTATATTATTATAACATTAATTATTTTGTAAATTAGTATTTATTAATTAAGTCTGCAAAAATATATTCTAAATAAAATAATTTTAAGTAAAACTATATTTATATAATAAATTCTGGGCTTAAGAATAATAAAGAAAATTATATAACATTTTCCAATATTAAAATATAATTTAATATATATCACACTTCAATCGTATTAAATAATATAGTTTAATATATTAACCTTAATTAGTAAATTTTACAGGTAACTTTTTTCTTTTAAAATAAATTAAAGGAAAAAAGAAATAATTTATTAATAAAGTAATTAATATATTATAAGAAGAGTTTGAAAAAAAACACTTACAAATACTAAGTAAAAGAAAAAGAGAAATTAGAAATGAATTGTAAATATAAATTTATAGATCATAATATTTTATAATAATAAAGCGATATATTTTTTCTGACACATTCATTATTAAAAAGAATATAAGCTTATTGGGTTAAAAGGAGTAGGTACATTTTCAGAAGTATTAAAAGCTCAATAAATTAAAAAATAAAATTTGTGGCAATTAAATGTATGAAATCTCATTTTAGTTCAATTGATAAGGTATTAATTTATAGTAGAATTTGATATATTGATATAATTTAAAGCATATAAAAGATTTTCCTATAGCGAGATAAGTTCTAATATAATAGAATATATAAAATTGCTAATATTTAGAGTTATATATTTTAATAAAATAATTTTTAATAAAATAAAAATAAAAAAAAATCTGTTTTAAAAAATTGTAAAATTTAATTAAAGTAATATTTTTGTTACTATTATTAAAATTTAACGATTTTTTATTATGTTTATTCATAGACAAAAATATCATTTTTATAATTTTCAATTAATAACTTAATATATAAGTTTTTATTATTAAAAAATAAAATATATAAATTAACTGCAATTTTATAATTTTAATATTATTTCTTATTCATTTATTTTTTTATTTTATTTTACTATATTAATGTTAATTTAGGTACATAATTTAAGAGAAATCTAAGCATTGAAAAAGCTATCTCCTTATGAACATATAATAAAATTAATAGAAATACTATAGTAAATATCTATATATTCTCGAAATATCAAATTATAAAATGATATTCTTTATTAAAGTTGAAAAAAATTAGGAATCATATATATAAAATACTTTTTAATTAAAATAGTGATGAGCCCACAGGAAGACTAGCATTGGTATTTGAATTAATGGAATGTAATTTATATGAACACATTAAAGGTAAATAAAATAAAAAGATATAGAAATATAAATACCATGCAAAAAAATTAATAAATTCGTAATAAAATTAACTTTATTTATAAAAGGGAAAAAACATTATTTGCATCCTTAAAAAGTTAAATCTTATCTTTTTTAACTATTGAAAGCTATTGATCATATGCATAGAAATGGAATTTTTCATAGAGATATTAAACCGTAATTAATTTCATAAAAGCGTCAAATTATTGAAATTATAATTCCCTAATAAATAGAGAAAATATATTAATGTCTGGAGATCTGATAAAATTAGCAGATTTTGGATCTTGTAAAGGAATGTACTCCGAATAACCTTATACAGAATATATTTCAACTCGTTGGTATAGAGCACCCGTATATATAAAAAAACTATAATAAAATATTAGAATATTTAATTAATAAATATAAATATTAGGAATGCCTTATGACTGATGGATATTATGATCATAAAGTAACTTTATTAAATAATTTTGTATGTTAATATTTAGTATATAGCTAATTATAAAATGTTTAATTATACAGATGGATATGTGGGGGGTAGGTTGTGTAATGTTTGAAATAATTGCATTATTTCCTTTATTTCCTGGTAAAGATGAATTAGATTAAGTCCATAAAATTCATAAAATACTCGGAACTCCTAATGCAGAAATATTAGATAGGTTTAAAAAAGAGCCACGCATATGGAATTTAATTTCCCACAAGAAAAAGTAATTAGTTTATAGTTTATTTTTTTCTTGAATAATTATATTATATTTGCGTTATTTTGAAGGGAACAGGAATAGAAAAATATTTGCCACACGCTTCTAAAGAATGTATAGATTTATTAAAATCATTATTGACTTATGATCCAGATTAAAGAATTACTGCATAAAATGCACTAAGACATGAATATTTTAGAGATTTGCATGAAAATGATATGTTTTCTAGTATGCTGTAAAAAAATAATATTTAATTCTTACATAAATTATATTACTTAAAAATGATTGATTATTATAATATTTAAAGAATCCCAGTAAGATAAGGAAGAAATAAAGTGGGAGGTGGAAGTGGAGACGAAAAGTAAACAAATAGAATAATATTTATATTAAGTTATGGTTAAAATTTCATTATCAATTACAAATATTAAAAGATCATAAGGAAATGAAAATTCGGAAAATGAAAGAATGCCTAAAAAAACATTATATGGAAAATAACCAACTAAAAAACCTTAAAAGCATTTTACAAATAATCCTGTAAATAGCTAGCATGAGTAAGATGAAGAAAGAATGAGTGTAAATATAAAAAATAATATTTATACTAAAATTGAAATATAAAAAATAATAATAATTATTTTTTTCTAGCAATTTATGTTTCCTCCTATTAAAGGCTCTATAGTAGGATTAGATTCTACATAAAAATATAAAACTGGAGGATCTATTAAAAAATATACGACCCTAGAAAGTTATATGGAACATTAAAAAAACCTAATTAATAATATAGTTACATAAGTAATAATTTATCATCAGTTTTTCACTAATTTATAAAATATCTAATATTTGTTTATATAATTTTATAGAAAAGCCTAAAAAGGATAACTCTGTTTACGATTAATATGTATTAGCAGGGAAAAAAGCCAACATTGCTACTTATAACTGAGAGTTTTTTATAATAAATAATATATAAATTAAATTATTATTTAATATTAAAATTCAGCTTACGTTAATAATTTATTAATTTATAATCATATACTAATATGGTTACATTAAATTCCATACAAAGTATAACCAAATTTAATACTTTAATAAAATCCATATAATGCAAAATAAAATTATAATTTTTTGCACATGATATCCACAAAATATAAGAATAGAGGATTTAAATTTAAACCACTATAAATAGTATGTTTTATTAATATTTCTATACGAATAATTCTAATTTTTTTATATTGATAATAGAATATTAGTATTAATTAATATAGTTATTAATAATAATACTACAAATATCAAGAGATCTAAATAAGCTGTTAATATTCTTGTTGATTAATTATATCTAACTAAAACTATGAATATCAAAATATTTAAGTTATTAGTCATAACCATTGCAATTGCTGTTCTGGTAGAAAGTAAGAAAATACATAATGGTATGCATAAAGTTTTTTACTTTAAAAATGAAATTTATTTTATTTAAAATCCATCAAATATATATAGGTCGTAAACATAATGTAATTTAAAAAAAGTTTTTATCATCTCAAAATGAAGAAAAAAGGATATCTGTAGACTTAGAAAGTAACAGTGTTCATTCCTTTATATATAAATTAACCTTATTTAATAATAATATATAAAAACTATATTTAACTTTTATATTTTAAATTTTTAGCTTATTTAATGTCTGGGCTTTTATCTCATGTTCCTAGTCTATTTAAAGCTTAAGAACAATATTTAAATACTAAAAGTGATTCTTTATTATTAGAAGTTTCTAAAAAAATTAATGACGATTTTAAAATAATAAAATACTAAATTAAAACTTCAGGAAAAAGAACATGTTGTTCTGCTTTTAATTCATTAACAGAATCTTCATTTTACCCCTAAATGTACTATGAAGATCCAACAAAAGGACTTCTTTTCGAAATGTAAATTTATTATATATATATTAGGAGGAATTTAAATATAAATAATTTTTAAAAGTTAAATATAACCCCTATTGACATAAAGTTTTTGTTGAAATATGTTACTTTTAAATCTCAGGTTTAAATTTCAGTATCATTAATAGATTAATAAAATAAAAATGATGAAGTAGACAGATTTTACTCTAAAATGAGTGCACCTTGCTCGTAATTTATTAAAATTTAAGAATTATATGCCAAATTTTATTTATCATAAAAATAGAGCAAAAATTGAAATTTTGAAATCAGGAAGCAACATTACTTTATCTTTGATTAAACTTGAATTTGGAGAAGTATAAGTAGATTAAGAATATATTGACAGCGGAAAAGTAAATTTAGAATAGATTAATGAATACAAACCTTTATTCACAAATTACATAAGATCCAAAATAAATGAACAGCTATACAAGCATTTTGTTAATTTGAAATGATATTGATTTATAACTTATAATAATGTTTTTTTAAATCTTTAAGCTCTAATTTAATTGCTTTTTAATTTATCAGCTTTATAATTAACTATTTAATAAAAATAATGAATTACTCACAAAGTTACGAACTATATTACTAATTTTTTCGATTTACTTCCAAAATGTACAATTTTCTTCGTGAAAGTACATAAACAGCTTACATTTGATATTTTATTTATAATATTATAAAATTAATTAAAAAATAAATCAAATAAAATCAGTAAATAGAGGAAACTTAGCTAAAAACCAAATGTAAACCCCTCAATCTTCTAATACTCACTGGTTTGAACCATTTAGACCTTATGTATTTGGATGCATTTCAGCATGTACTGCTACTTCTTGCATTTAACCAATCGATACCGTTAAGGTGAGAATTTAAGCTATTAATGAATAAAATTATATTTCCTCAAATAAAATGTCTACCAATCCTTTTTCAGTTTTCAAAGACATTTATAAAGCCAATGGTTTCAGATATCTTTACAAAGGGTAAGTTTAAGATATTGTTTATTTATTTATTGTTTAAAAACTCATATTTAACATATATTAGGCTTGATGCTGCCATTTTGAGATAAGTATTGTATGGAACCATTAGATTGGGACTTAACCAACAAATTGTTGATGATATTAAGCACAAGAAAGGGAGAAACTTGACATTCTTTGAAAAATCTGCTGCCTCTATTTTCTCTGGTTTCGTTGGATCAATTATTGGAAATCCTGCCGATTTAAGTTTGATTAGATTCTAAGTAGATACTTTACTTCCTCCTGAATAAAGAAGAAATTATAAACACGTCGGAGATGCTTTAATGAGAATGGTAAAAGAAGAAGGTAAAAATTTATTAATTAAATAATTAATTATTTAATTAATTTAAAATAATATAAAAAAAAAAGGAATTTTAACTTTATGGAGAGGATGTACCCCTACAGTAGTAAGAGCTATGTCTATGAACTTCGGTATGTTAGCTAGTTATGATTAAATCAAAGAAACTGCTAT
>JAWVGU010000185.1:0-147500 GCA_037039885.1 Miamiensis avidus | reverse complement strand
GAGGCTAAATATATCAATTTATCTCTCACATATCTAGAATAGGTAATAATTTTCTTTAATCTTTTTACTTTATTGAAAATCATTATTTAAAAGGTTATCTTAGCTCTAAATGAAAAAAGAAAAAATGGAGGTAGAACCCACATTCCATATAGAAATTCATTATTGACAACTATATTAAAAGACAGTTTAGGAGGTAATTTTTATATAAAATAAATATTGTTTGAATTTAACTTATAAATTTGATTTTAAAATATTTATTATTTAGGAAATTGCAAAACTGTAATGATAGCGAACATAAGTCCAGAACAAGAAAATTACGAAGAAAGTGTTTCTACTTTAAGATTTTCATAAAGGGTAGCTGCATTGGCTAATGAAGTATTAAAACAATTTAAATAGTTTCGTAAAAATATCAGGCAATTATTAATTTTTAAATTAGATCACCAAAAAAGAAAAGGTTGACTTGTAGTTAATGGTAAATAAATTAGAATAAGAAAAGCTTATATTGATTAGGTAAAATTATTCTTTTATTGGCTAGTTACTTTTTTAAATATGAATATCCTTTTATATTTAAAAGAGAGTTAGAAAACTATCAAGAAATAATTAAAAATGTGCAGGGGGGAAAAGACTTTTTAGAAATTTATTAAGCAAGACTAGAATAAGATTTAAGTCATGTTCCCAGAAATAATAGTTCTTCTTAATCTAATAATTTAATAACAGGGGAGTATCAAACGGAACTAAAAGATATGGATAAGTCTTTAGTCAACAAAATAGATTAATTTTTAAATGATAAAAATGATAATATGTAAGTTAAAGATCTTACAGAAGCATATACATGTTTTTATGCAATGAAATCATTATATAATACAAGAATGAAGGAATATGTTGAAGAACTTACTTTTATTTCTGAAAAATTGCAGAAATATGATGAGCTCTTATCTAAAAGGTAATTTAAATCAGTGAATAGAAATTAAATATAATTATAAAATTATAATTTTTTAGAAAATAGGCAAAATAATAGATCCAAGATTAATAAAAATAAAAAGATGAATAGAACTTTTAAAATATACAAATTCAATAAAATATTAATGGAAATAAACAATCTAATAGTTAATATAACAATTCTGACATATAATAATTATCTGGAAGATATAATAATAATATTACTGCTACTAAGAATTAAAATATAAATGGAAACGTTCAAACATTTAGAAACTAAGATGAATTAAATGATAAAAATGGCAGTAATAGTAATAAAAATATGACTCATCCGCACCAACAAAGTTTCGGTGGAGAACAACAATAATTTTATTAAATTTAATATCAAGAATAATAATAACAATAGTAGAGCACATATGGATCTCCCAATAATTATGTAAACAAACAATACAATGGAAAACCCATTTATAATTGATTTAATGATTTATCATTATTAAAAAATAGGAGAAAACAATAATTATATTTTAAATATTTATTTAACTAAATTATTAAGTAATTTACAATCTTTATTGCTTCTATTACCAAATTATGTGTTTTATTTACTTTATTTGTTTTATGCAGTCATTATTATTATTAATACTATTATATATAAGGCTCACAGTGTTTAATTATTATCTTATTTATCAAAATCTTCCTGTAAGAGTAAGTAAATATTTTATTATTGAAAATCAACCAACATATATTAATATAAACACTCATTAATTTATTAATTATTTAATCAATCATTCAATAGCCCATTACAAAATATATTTATCAAAATAATTTTCAAAAAAAATGGTATTTACTGACGAATCCTATTATGAAAGCAAAGTCTTTTTAAAAGCATACAAAGACTCTTAAGATTGTTTGAGGTACTTTAAAGCGAATTTATATTTACGGCTTTCTTCAGTTTATTTTTGATCACTATTTAATATATTATTTGTTAATAATAATTATCTCTAAATTAGAGAAGCTGCTGAATATGCTGCCAACTTGAAATAATACGATTATGAATAAACTAGAATTTCTGAAGCCAAAAAATAATCTGGAGTACAAATTAGATATTAATTTAAACAAATAATTATACAATAAGAGAAACCATTAATAGTTAACATTAGAAAAGATATTTATAATTCAATTTTACTATAATTTATAGGTCAACTTCTATCCTGATACCTTGAAAAAAGGACCTTCCTTCAATGATTTGAAAGAAGTCAAATTATTTTAATTCTCCAAGTAATTTATTAGCATATATCATTTGTTTCTAAGTATATTTTACATAATGTAAAATTTCAAATTTTATAAAAATTAGCCAAATTTTCAAAAAATACTTCTCTGGATTTGACTCCTACGATGATTCCGATTATAATGGATTCAAAAATCTTTTGTCAAATGGATTTGAAAAAATGAAAAGTGAAGCTAAATGAAATTATGAATAATATTGATTTCTTTAAATAAAAATACTTATACCAATTATTGTATAAAAAAAGTTTAATAGAAATTAATAGAGAAAATCAAAAGAATAAAATACGATTAACTCAAAGGAATACAGAATAAATACCCTCTTCATTATCTTTTTTAAAATCATGCTAATATTTGGTTTATGAGATAATTTATAATATTTAAAGTGAGTTCGGTTAGATAAAAACATATAGATTACAAATAAAAGTTGGTAAGTCACAAGTAGTTGTTCCAATATTCGCGACAAATATATAAATTTATTGTTGGTATTTATGCAGAAAACATTAATTTATTTACTTCTTAATAATAAAAATAAATAACGCTTAATTTGATCTATATTTTTAATTTATATATATAATCTTTTAGTTCAATCATTTAATGAAGGATATTAGTTAATAGAAGTATCAACTCTATCAGTCATTTAAACAGCTTAATATTATTGGCCGTGGAGGTTTCTATCTTATTGGTTTTATTGAGGGGGCTAAACTCTTCCCATATTGGCTGGAGCATATTACTGCTATTATTATTGATAAGGAATTCCCCAGACCTAGTTATTAGGAGGAACGGGAACACTTAAGACAACTTAGGGATTTCCTCTAGAATCATTGGTTTGGTAAAGAGGTTAGGAATATTGTAATTATTGAGGAATAACATTAGGAATAGCAGGAATTTACTAAGTGTTTTGTTATTACAATTGGAGGAATTGTCTTTGTTCCTAAAGTCTTCTTTCTCTTCTTGCTCTTCTCTTTTTGATACATTTTTTGGTGATACAAACAACAATTACGACCAATAAAGCAAGAGCCATGACTTTGAATGCAATTCTGAAAGCTCTCTTACCTCTGCAGTGTCCTTTTAAAAAAGTATAATTTTAAAAATTAAGTTCAAATAATAAATATATATTATTATTATTTACTTCCTCCTCTCCAGTGTTTTTTCCCCATCTTTTTCCCCATCTTCCATGGTGTTTTCCTCTTTTTCGTTCATGTTCTTCTCTTTCTTCGTGTTCTCTGTCCATTTCTCCTTCTCTGTCTCCTTAATTTTCACTTCCGTGTTTTCTACCTTTATGGTGTTTTCCTCCTCTTTTCTCATGCAGTTATCGGTTTCCGTCATCGTTTTCATGTTCACTAGATTCGGAACCAGATCTTTCTTTATTTGAGTTTGAATCACTATTAGAACCGGATGAACAGGATTTAGATTCTGATCCAGAAGATCCAGATCTTTTTCCATGCTTTCCATTTCTTTTTCCAAAGTCATTTTCTTCTTATTCTTCAGGGATTTATAATTATTGTTCTTCCACGTTTCCGTTTTTTAATTAATCAAGTTGGTTTTCTTAATTTTCATTATTTTATCCTTCAACATGTTCTGCATTTACATATGCAGCGAACAATATGCATATTAATATACAAATGATACCTATTTTTTTCATTTATTTATTTTTTTTTTTTTTTTTATTTTATTGAAATTATTTATTTTTCTTTAATTAATAAATTCCTTTAATTCTTAGAAGGACTCTAATCTAATAAAAAATTTTTTTATTGAGTTCTTTTTTATCAAAAGAAGTATGGTTAAATTAGAATATGATAAATTATGATTATATTTTTATAATTTAAATTTAATACCCAGTAGTAAGTTATTATTATTAAGAATATTGAAATAATTATATAATTATTATACTATATATTTTGAGATTTTATAGAGTTTAGATATTTCGATAAATTTAAATTTAAATTTTAGTCTTTAATTCCAACATAATCGAAAGAAAAACTAATACTTCATTTAACTTATAATGCTATATTATTTTAAATGTCTAAATCAGATAATTTAAATTATTTATTATAAATAAAATTGTTATTATAATTTTTAAATAATAAAAATTTATATCTTATATTTATTATTTTCTTACTTTATCATTATTTAGGAAAAACCATTGAAAAATAAGCATACCTCGTAATAAAAGAAAATAATTGATAAGTATTTAATAAATATTAATATTATGTTAAATCAAATAATCTCTTCAATAAAATTTAAATTTAAATAAAAGAAATTTCTAAGTAATATTTAGGGTTTTAAATTGATTAAAATAAAATCTAATATTATAAAATTTGTATTGTTGAGCTTAATCCCAAAAATTATATTATTTAAAATTAGAAAAATAAGGTGAAAAAATATTAATTATGCAATTTTACATATGCTTATATTAAAAATTATCACCTATTTTTCTATTTTTTCTAAATTAGTTTATATATTTATAAATTATTAATTTTTTTCTCTACTAATTATAAATTTGGACATCATTTTTATAGAATTTGATATTTAAGAGTCAATAAAAATATATATCTTATTTATTATTAATATTACAAATTACAGTAAAAAATAATATTTTACAGGAATACTTTATATGTAAATAATTAGTATTATTTTGTCAAAATATAAATATAGAAATAACTTTATTATAACTTCTCTTATAAATTGGGTAAATTACTTTATTTATTTTTTTTGAATATATATTTGTATATAGGTATTAATTAATATTTATCACAATTTTTCACCTTCTTTTAACACTATCTTTCCCACCTTAAAATCTTTGAAATGGTCCATATACTTGGGATTAGAATGTTATTTTAAAAAATCTTCAGTAGCATCTTTTCCTGCATTGACTAATAGTTTCTTTTTACCTCCTGGGTGGTAGAATTTAGTTAAGTCATATACATCTCCACACACAACTAACCATAATGAATCTAAAGTGTTGTGTTTTCTTAATTCTTTTAATGAAATTTCAGCTTCTAATAAGTTATTTTAATCAGAAAATAAGAATTAAATGATATAAAATATAATGTTTATTTTAACAATTATCTTACCTGCTTACTGCTACTCTGATGTCTATTAATCCATTTATTTTTTGTTTTTATTGTTTTTTATACGCAATTCGTCTGAAAGTTAATAGAAATTAGAATTAAAAACTACAGATAAAAATAAATTTATTTAGGTTATTTTTATGTACTAGGTAGATTTAAAAATAATAAAATATATAATATAAGAATATTAGATATTATTAACTTTTCGCAAAAATTAATAAAAACTGAATTAAATAAATAAATATATCAATATATAGTTCAAAAGTATGTGTATTAGTTAAATATTTAATTACTACAAAATTTATTAATATTTTCTTCTTTTATATAATTATTATATTTATAAAAATTCGTAACTCATTTTTTTCTTATTTAGATTTCTTTTTGCCACCTTAATTTTAAAGTTATTCGGCTTCTTTTTTTATTCATTAAATTCTTCTTCTACCATTTTTTCAATTTCTTCATTATATACTGAAGATGACTAATAAAAAATATTTCACATATTTTTATGATAATAATTTAAAATATAATTGTTTCTATTAAAAGTACATCCTCTACTGCAGTTTTCTTTAAATTGTGATAGGCTTATTAATTTTTCTCAACTTTTCCTTTAAACAAATCCTCATCTTCTTCTTGCTTTTAGGTTTCTTCCATATTTTCTAGAATAAATTTCTCGAAAATTAAATCATTAAGTTCTTAAGTTTTGGCTTGGTTTTCAATTTCTTCGGCCACTTTAAGAATATTTTCTTTATTTTATTTATAAAGTTCAAGATTTTCCTATTTAACGTAAAGCCATTTTCCTAAAAACCACATATAATAAAATTAGTTAATTAATTCAATAAATAAATAAATTAACTATAATATTAATAGTAAAGTATTTATTTAACCTAGTTATTGTTTTTTGGAATCTTCTTCAACGTAAGATTCAGCTCGTTTTTGAACTTCTTCATAGGATCTAGGTCTCATGTTTTCAACATCATATAACCAATCAGAGTCAGCTCTAGAGGTTAGTTTATCTCCAATTTTTTTAATTTCCTCTGAAAGAGATCTGTAGAATTTACCAGATTTATCAATATTTTGCATAGCTTCATATAAAGAAGTCAATTTAGCTATATTTCTGATTCTTGTGTTATTTACTATTTAAGGGATGACTTTTTCGCATAAATCCTTATCAAAATAATTAATTCTTTAAAAGGAGTAGAACAGGTTTTGCATGGCAGTTGAGTTGTGTTTGACTTTATCATATTTTTCCAAAAAACCTTTTTTCAAATGTTTATCGATAAAATCATGTTTTTATTTTTCAGTTTTTGCCTTATTATATGAAATAGCATTTATTAAGTTCAAGAATTCCATTCCCTCTTAAAATATAAAAAAAATAATAATTTAAATATTGCTTATTTTATAATATGTTTAAATGTCAAAATTCTAATTACCGACATCCTTTTTAACTCTGTAAAATTCTTCTTCGAAATAACTAATGCAATATTTGGAAGCAGCATTTGTTTTATAACAACCATATAGGGCTCCAAAAACAAGTCTAGATGAATATTGTTCCTTGTATTTATATAAATGCTATTCCAATTAAGTAAATACAGCTGAATAATCAACATCTTTTTTCCCCTTATCAGCCAAGTTATACATCATCAAACAAATACCTAATTATTATATATTTTTAGGAGTTCACATTTAAAAAATAATTCAGAAATATGTAAATAAATATTTTTTATTATTATTTTTTTACCTTTTTTATCTACTTATGTGTCAGGGAATCTCAAATAATCATTAGCTACTTTATCAATTCCAGATTTCTACCACTCATTTTCTTCATTTTAATATTGATCGCAGTAATATAAATCATCCTTTAAATATGGCAAAAGGTGAAACTTTCCCTAATATTATTTATACACTCTTTTCCCTTCTTTAGATACAAATCTACTAAAATTCGCTTTGATTATACTATTTTAATGGAAAAGGAAGGGGGTTTTAACTGCAAAAATTGGATTTTTAGATATAACTTAAAAGAACATATTTTTTTTGCTTTAATTTGAATTTTTATTTATAAAATTATTTGCAATTTTATATGAATTTTTTTCTATGCTTTGTTTATTGTGAAAAAAACAAATTTTATAATCTATCTAGCTAGCAATAAGTAATAATTAATTTAATAATTTTAATTTGTGTACAATAATTGAACGATACAATGATAAAAGTAATTAATATATTAATATAGATTTTTTTTAAGTTAAAAAAATTTTTAAATGTATATAATACTTAAATGTAAACTATTTATATAAGTATTACATAAAACAAATTTTTATATAAAAAGAATAAGATAAAAATAGAAGTAAGTAAATAAATAGAATTTATATATAAGAGAAACATATTCATATATCTTCATCTTCAATGGGATTTTGTGGGATTTGCTGCAACTCATAATATTAAAGTAATTTCGGATTAGTTAGATAGTATTCTTTATAGGAGGGAGTCAAAGGTTTATCATTCATTTCTTATTATTAATTAAACTAAGATGTTTAGTGAGTATTAGGTCTCTTTAAGTCAATTTTTGGAATGTTTTAAAGTGGTTTGTGTTTAGATACAACAGGAGAATTAGACCTCCATCGAGAATAAAAGTTCATTTGTGTGGGAATAACTCTCATTTGCGCACTCGTAGGCATTTCTCTATCGATCATCTTTTCGGTTGTAACATACCCTTTAACGTCCGGCATGCGAAGGATTTGTTTTGTTCGCTCCAGAATTCGTATATTTTTTTCCTTTAGAATTTATAAATAAGTAAAAATTGATGCTAATTGAATACATTTAATTCAATTTCAATTTTTACGTTTTTATCATCGTGAGGCAATTTATGCTGAGTTTTCAAGCTTTGTTTGCTATAATCGGTTAGACACGCATAAGTCGAATTATTGAAAGTGTTTTTATGTATTGATTCTGCTGATCAGGGTAGAAATCTACCTTGTCTTCCTTTTTGTGCAACATCTTTCTCGGCTACTATTTCGCAAAAGAGTCAAACGTTCTGGATTCTGGACAAAATGGGGTAAAATTCTGATACAATCTTTCCTAATTCCCCAGATAAAAGACAAAATTCCAATAAATGATAGCCTTTTATAAAATGTATATTTTACCGAATGGTCAGGAGAGGATTGAGAAGTGAAAATATTTTTCCGACTCTCCATAGTGTTGTAATTTACAGTGCTTACATGGTTTTAAATTTTTTCCGGAACCAGATTTAATTCTTTGATTTCCAATAAATCTAAATTTTACTCTACTAGTTCATTGTACTAATGCCTTTCATTCTAAAAATGTTTTTCAATTTCGAGCATTTCCTCAGCTATTCGTCTCCTCTCATTTAGCAGCCCATCTTCCAATTTTTTTCTCTTTTGTCCCAAATCAAAATCTTCGTTAATTTGCTGCTGACCTTTCTGGGTTATTTCTTAAAGATATTTTTGCAGTTTCTTTTTATTTATTTTTTTTAAATAAAGAAAATTAATTGAAATATCTATAACTTTCTTACTTTTATTCTAGTGGTTTTTTTCTTCATTTTATTGATTAAATTTCTTATTTCTGCATCACAAGTATTTCCTCGCAAAATACACTGCGGGGGAGAGTATACCCTTTATCTTGGCTGTGTTTAGGGGAAGTGGGGAATTGAATAAGCGATGGGATTGGGCCACACTTCCCGTATTTGGGATTGTAACTGTCTATTTTATTTGCTCTGTTAATTTGTCGCTAAAATAACATCTCTCTATCTATTGTTTTAAAACTTGCAGAAGGGGATTAGTTGTAGTCTTTTTGTTTGGGCACATTTTGTAATCGCCTCATTTTGTCCTTTGGCGAAGTTGAGTGTCTTTTAGCGACGATTTTGCTATTGGCTACGAATTTTTTCGTAAAAAATACTAAATTTGACTGTATACCTGCTCTAGAATACTATTTTTAGAATTCTTTTGAATAATCTTCGTTTTAAGCAGGTAAATCAGGTGAGGATTTAACGTTTTTTTACTACTGCTGTGCTTATTCCGAGAACTTAACATGTTTTACCTAGGGCATTTAACTGTTTTTTGGAGATCCAGGGCTGGACTTATCCATTTTACTTTTTTCCATTTGAAGTTTTAAGGCTTCTCTTTTAATATCACCAGTTTTAATTATTAACTTATTTTATATATAAATATAATAATAAATTTTGGAAATATTATTTTATTATAATACTTGATTAAATAAAAAAATTAATTAAAAATTATCTATTAAGTGAAGAATATTATTTTATTTTGTGTATTTTTATTTTAAAAATCTTATTTATAAATTCCTAAACTTATAAATTAAAGTATTATGTTTCGGATAGTGTTTCATATTAATTTATATTTATATTTCTAATATTATCTTAATTATGCAAATAGGGAAATTTAATTAAAAACTATAAAAATTAAAATCGAAGTAAAGTACCTTTTTTATTTTTTTTTCACGCTTTTTAATTTTTTGTCTTACTAATAAACGAATTAATCAAATTGATGATTTGTTTCACAATAATATATTTTAATTATATTAATTTTAATATTGGAATTAAGGAATTACTTTAATATAGTTTAAAGAAAATTGACAACTAAATAAAAATAAGGCATAGAAATTATCACTATATAATAAAACAATTTAATAATTCAAACCCAACAAATGAGAAAGCTAAGTCTTTATGGATAAATAGCACAAGCCAACAATATGAGCAATATGCAACCCGACTCCCAGTCTCCATTAAAGAAACAAAATTCTATTACAAACTAATCTCCATAAAGAAAAAATAGCGTTAGGAATTCCATAAACAGTCCCTTTTTATACAAATAAAGTTATACTCAGTAGTTAGGTTAAAGTGGATAAAATATAATAACAGAAATGGAGAGTTTGCAAAATTCAATGCTTAGCCATAAATCATCGACCATTGAGCATTCTCCAGGGATAAAAAACACTCCTTTGGGCGAATTTGATTTAGAAGAACATGAAAAATTGAAAAGATACTAAGAAGATCTATTAGAAGAAAAAGTAGATTTAAAAAATGCGAAACACCAAGACATTGTTATCAATATCTTATAAAAACCGAAAAAAACTGATGCTGAACTGGCCTACATATAAAGATCAGTAATAAAGCATAGTTAAAATGAAAATTTGTTCAGATTTTTATATTTAAATTGAGAATTCTAACATTTTTTATTTATTTATTTTTTATTAAACTACTCATTCATTTATAGGTTTCGAATCTTAGTATTTTTTAAAGTCACACCAAAATGTTTGAAGCTGGTGATATATAAAGATGGCTTAATAAAAGTTTCAGTTTGAAATTTTACCCCAGACTGACAACCATTTTCGAATAAGGGGATTAGGGAACTATATACTACATAATTCTAAAGGGAGGAGTAAGTTGTCTGATTAACAAAGAAGAAGAAAACAAGGATTAGAATAAGGCGGGCATCATGAATTAAAGCGTTTCAGAGAATGCCCAAAAAATTTAAAGGGTAATGAGGAAAGCCTCCGTTTTGAGGATGTTGACTACCCGAAAGGAATTGTCCAGTTCCATTTCAAGTGAAAATTCTATGAGTAATAAATAGCAGTTATCGTCCTCATATTTGAATTCGAAGCCAGCATATGAAATAATCGATTAAATGTTCCCGTAAGCCAAAAGGGTGGCTATTTTTAAGGCTGGACAAGCATTTGGAGAGATTGCTCTTATTACAAACTAAAGGAGGTACACACACCCAGTTTTTAAAAGGTTTTTAATTAAGAGTAACAGTTTTTATTTTTAGAACTGCTACGATGGTTAGTGTGGAAGACACCTATTGTATGGAAATTACGAAATCGGGATATGAACGAATTATTGGGTCTTACGAAAAATTCATTATCAAAGAAAAATTGCAGTATTTTAGAAAATATAACTTTTTCCAAGCCTTGCCCGATGCAAAGCTACTGTCAATGATGAAGGCCATTACGATTCGCAAAGTACATGGCAAAGAAGTTTTGTTTAAAGAAGGAGATCCCGTCGCGCACATTTACTTCATCAAATCAGGAGAAGTAGAGTTTTCTAAATAGTCGGCTGCTGGAGGGCTGGATGGGGAACATAACAGAGAAGAAGTAGAAGGCAGCGAAAAGGCCAGTGGTAATAGTTGCAATAATCCAAGAGATAAATCAAGGCCGTAAGAGAATTATCAGTATCAATAACAAGAACAATAGGAAGAAAAAAAATGGAAAAGTAATTGAAAGAACTCAACCAAAAGAACTTTTTAAAGCAGCCCAATAAGAAGAACAAAAGACTGAATTTAATCGTGCTGAGCGAAGGCAGTTATGTCGGAGACGAAGAACTCATTCAGAAAAGGGAGGCTAGAACTTCCCGAGCCGTGGTGAAAAGCCTCGAGGCGGAAATTTATATGATGAGTACTGACTTTTTTCTGAATGTGTTGCGTGCGCATAACTCAATAAAACTGTTTAAACAGGAAAGCATGATCTAGCAAAACATCGAAGATGAACGAGTTGAACTCATTGAAAAAATGGAAAAATTCAATTAAACTGCGTACCAGAAACAACTCAAACAGATTTAAGTTAAAAACATTGATAAAACGCAGTCAGATTAAATAAGGCAGTTTCGCACGTACATTTAAGTCAAGTAAGATGTCAATTCCAAAAGTTAAATTAAAAAGCGCAATAAATTAAAGCTCAGTTCTGAGTTCCCGATCATCGAGAAATAGCCCGTTCCTGTTAAATACGCCATGAATAAATACTTCAAATTCATTCAACAGAAATTCAATATCATGGCGCCGGAAGCCCAGCAGGCTAGAATTGATTAATGGTAAAAGCCTTAGACAACGAGGGAATTCAACAGAAAGGAGAGCAGTCCGAACTCTAATAGATTGAATACCGATAATTCATAAGACTTTTTACTCCAGGAAGGCTAACAAAAATCACAGGTCAAGAAAACCATTGCCTTTTCTCGGTATCAATAGCAATTATCTCCTCAAAAGAGTTCTTTTATATTAAATAAGCAGTTTTCTTCTACTTGCTTTGAAAAAAACCCAGATTACTACCATCTGAATCATAGAAATAATATTAATATCTAGTAATAAGAAAAATAGAATACTAAGAAGCCTGATCTGTCCATAAAGAGAATCCATACACTAAGTTAGCTAAGTAATCAATTCATAAACGAATAATATTAAAAAAATGTTAAAAAATTCAAATTTAAATATTTTATAGATTCTTCATTTTCTAATACTGGAATTAATTGCTACGCTCCGAATTTTAAAAACCCTCAAAATTGTTCCCAAATTATGAACTTTTACAATAATAATAATAATCTGAACAGCCAAAGATCTATCGTTGATAGTAATCCCTTCAGCCCACATATTGACAATGTTACTTAATCTAAACAACAAAGCAATTCGCAAGGGCTAAGAACTTAAACGATGAAAACTTAAATAACACTTGGTTAGACAGATAACGAATCTTAAACATTTTAAACTTCAAACAGAGAAAACGGAAGTTATTTTGCTTTATCAGACTTCCCTTCACAAATTAAGGAATAATACAAGTAAATCAGAGAGAGAATTGGGTGTAATTCAGTAAAATTCAATAATTCATACAGCAGTTGCGATGTCGTATATACTCATATTCTTAAAAAAATGGAGTAGTAGTAAGATTTAAATCAATTATAGACGAGGTAAATATAATCTACTATGATTGAAAACTCAAATGATTTGAGAGAAAGTTAAAAAAAACACATTTCCTTTTAAATAAATGCGAATTCTTTGCAACAAAGTCCTTTAAAAAATCCTCACCAATCTTCCAATCACCAAGCCTCTAAGTCTAACCAGTTACACTCGTAAGAAAAAGACATCAATATTCATGTAAAAATGAGAAATTTATAAAATTAAAAGAGAAAAGCTTATACACGAATGCAATTTAATAGAAAGAGTGAAACACTATCGGGTAATTCATCCCATATTTCTCAATAGAAATAAGCTTCTGATATTTAAATTATAAATAGTCCGTTCCAACTTCAAAATATATTTTATAAAACTAATTAAAAAAGTAAATGAATTATAGTATAATAAAAGTACTTTACATATTTATTAACATACTTACTTACTTAATTACTTATAATTTATAAACATTTCTAAATATATAAATTAAATTATATTTTAATATTATTAACTTATATATTAATATAATATTGACAATGAAATAAATTACAAAAAACAAATTAAATATTAGTAAGCTATGAGTTTATTTTTTATTTGTGATAATAAATATACGAGATAATTCCTAATTTTTAATTTAATAATAATATTGCTATATATTAATTTTTTTATAAGCAAAGAAAATCAAATATACTAATTTAATACAATTTGCTAACACAATATTTATAGTTATTAATATTGAAAAAAATTCAACACAAAGAAATAAGCTTATTTAGAAGCATAGTAAAATAATATTCAAAATGATTAAAGCATTTTCAAATATTTTCAAATCGTCCGTTAGCAAAATGGGATATCAGCCCCTCAGCTATAATTTTTCAAGTGAAAGAATGGTTTAGTTTACTGAAATTTTCGATAAAAAAGCATCAGATGAAAAAAATATCAAAGTTTCAACAGGTACTAATAATTAAAAGAAAAATAATAAAAAATAGAATTATATAAACATATACAAATCAACCAAAGATTAGCAATTCATAATTTTTATTTTGGTTTTTGCGTAATTTTGATTAATTTTTGAATGAAAAGGTAGAGCATGGAAAGCCACCGAATTAAGATTAAAAAATAGTGAAGATTTGCACAAATTATGGTAAGAAATCCTTTTGTTTTGTTTAGAGTTTTTAATAATGGAAAGCAGAAAAAATAAATAATAAATATTAAATAAAATAGGTATGTGCTTATTAAAGAAAAAAATGCATTGTTGGCCGATAGTGCTTATAAGAAAAAAATATATAATACGAGGGGTCCACAAGGTAGAATGTCCAAATTAAAAGTGTCAATGTCGAGACTTTTGACTGTGGTAAACGAAAGAAAGAAAGTAAGAGATGATTACAGAAAGAGTTTAGAAGATGAGTACGTGCAGGCTCAAAGAAAAATTTACGAAGAAAAACTCAGAGAATAAGAAGCCAAAGAGGTCATTGTTCCCGAACTAACCCACAAATTGATGAGGGAAAAATACAGAGATCTCAGAAAGGGAGTTGACAACACCAATTATATTCAAAGAGCTGTCGATAAAATCAATGAAAAGAATGAACACAAATCATACTTGGCGGAAAAATATGACTACAAAAATAAGAAAATCGTTCCCCAAGACTCCGAGGCCCCCAACGACGGCAGTACCATTAGACAATTTTCCTCCATTTTCCAAGAGCAATTAAAATCTGGAAATCATAAAATTTCAGAAGAAGAAGTTTTAAGAGCCCACGTTAAAAATTGGAAAATGCTTAATTTGAAATAGAGAAGAATTGTCATCAATTTCTTATAGGCCAGAAGAGCTAGAGATGCCAAAAAAGAATTCATGAAAGAATTAGACTTGCTTGCCCAAAAAATAGTCCACGACGAAATGTAAACCAGAATCTCTCCTAATGAAAGTGCCGCTAAAGAACCTTCTGCTACTAATTAATAATGAATAAAAAGTATAATAAATAAAAAAACACAGCAACGAATAAATAAATGAGAGAGTGAATTAATGAATAAAAATAAACGAAACAATAAACTAACAAACTAACTAATTATATATGTAAATCAATGATTTTACTCTTTTTAATATTAGTTTTTATATATTAGATTTAATAGAAGAAAAAAAAAAATTTTGAAATTTAAATTAATCTAAATTAGCTCTGCCTTCTATAAAATTTTAAATCATTAATTATAGTTATTTATTTATTTAATTAATAAAAAAATTAATCGATTTACATATATAATAATAAATATTTAATTATTATAGATTGTATAAAATTGTATTTAAAAAGAATAGTTTGGGATGGATATTTTTTTTTTATAATTTAGTTAGAGAGTAAAAGTTAGAAATACATTCAATTCCTTGAAGTATCAGGTTAAGATAGAAATGAACCCTGAACAAAATTGCTATCATTATTGCTAAGATAATTATTATTGTTATTATTACTTTGCCTTATATTTCTTTTTCTATTGTGATTGGTCAGTTAAATTTGTTCACTTTGAACACTCATTTAGTATATATTATTGCTGTGACTACTGTCCCCTTCCCAATTTTTTTACACTTTTCTTTCATTTGTGTTTTTCATATTGGCATTCTTCTATCGAATCTGAGATTGCATTTGCAATTTCGCAATCAAATTACTAGTACTACTCCCATCCACTATTTCTTTTTTCGCCTCTTTTTGACTCTGAGACGAATTTGTATTGTTGGTATGCACTCTACTTGTTTGTATTGATTGCTATTGCTACTATTGACTCTTATTTTGAGCCGAATACTCTCTTCGGTCTGATTGACAACTCATATTCCTTTCCTCAAACATCTTGCATGTATTTTGCTGCGTTTGGGGATTCAACCAATAGTTTTTCTAAAATTAATTCGTACAAATGTTCTAATACTTAGTATTACTATTATTGTTGTTATAATTGCTTTTCGTCAAATTAAAGGCCAACTTGCTCTTTCTGATTTCGTGGAAATCATTTAAAATCTATTGCTTTTTGCTGTTGGAAATTGTTTTGGTAGCCATGTTTGCGTTATTTGAAATACCTTATTTAGTGTTGATTGCGGTTTGATTACTGATTCTATCGTATTTTTATTACGAAGCCATCTCTTTTTCTATCGATTTTTTCGCACTTTAATCATAAGCCTTTTCTTTTGAATGGGCCTAATTTTTAGCATTTTTTTTGGAATTGGAGCTAGATCTTTGCATTCTCTTAATGGTTTGATATACATATGACTCTGGGTATAGGTTAGGAGAATGGCTTCTGCTTGTCATTATAGTTTTTTTTTACTATTATTACTAATTATATTATTATTATTTTTATTATTATTATTGCTACTAATATAGCTTTTTACTACTTTAACTATTTTATGAAAAAAGTATATTTTTTTCTTTGCTTATTATGCTATTGTCATCATTTTATTGTTATTCAGAATATTAAATTCTGAAGTAGACATGTTGCAGGAATTTTTCTTAATTCCTGAATTATCTTTATTCCGCGATGTAATATTAGTAGTAGTAGATGTGAAATTATTTATCATAGATTTTGATTTATTTTATTGGGACAGTTGAGTCTGGTCAACTAAGTTTACATTCCTGTCCTCATTATACCTAAAATTACTTGAGTCTTTTTTAATTTAAACTAGCTAATTTACAAAATTATCTATTTTCTATTTGTCTAAAATATTTATTATTTGCGACTATTCTGGCCTTAGTTTTTCCACAGAAATATCAGTTTCGCAAAATTTGTCATAAATTAATTTGTATTAGCAGTGTTTGTAAATTAAATTTTCTATGTTGGTGTGATATGACTAACTAGCTGACTGCTTTTCTTTCAAGCTCAGATCGTTTAAAATGAGTAGAAAATTGTGTAATGAGTCTTTGAAGGTGGTTATTTGATCAAACAATGCAAAATAGTGTTCTTTCAATTGCATGGTTACTTCATTTTTTTTAGCTACACATTTTTTATTAAATTGTCAAACTATTTTTAACAGGCTGTCATTTAGCAAGTAAACGCATCTTGAAGCAATTGTTTATTCTAACAACTAATATCGTGCGTTTATTGCAATTCTTTCCTTTTCTTATCTAACAGATCACGGAATTAAACGATATCTTTTTCTATTTCATTTTAAGAATTTTTCAAAGAATGAACCTCACATGACTTATGCGAATTATTGTCGTAAACGCACTGCACACATAAAGACTATTATTCCGTTTTGCAATATAATGTTAATAAATCATTGTGTTTTAAGCATTTAAGATGAACTATGGGCTGCTATTGTTACTAAATTTGCAGAATTTATTATTAAATGTGACTATCCTCTCTAAAAGAGCCTGATTCCATTTAAGGAGATTATACTTATTCATTATTTTCTTGAAAAGATTCCATCTATTTAAATTACTGGACTGATTATTAATTATTCTGCACAGTAATATCTTGCTGCTAAGTTTTTTTTTAATTGTTTATCGCATTTTTAATTTCATTGAATGTTTTTCTTTCAGTACTCCCATCATTCCGATTTAAAAATGATGATTTTTAACTACTTTATTGCTATTAAATTCTAATTAACTCAAAAGGGTCAGAAGTCCTCGTTATCTATTTACATTTAAAGCATGTAATTTTTAATATTTTTATTTTTTTGAACTTATTTCAATATCTTTACACTTATCAATACATTTTAAGCACATGACATGACTACATTAAAGTAAGGCAGTTTAGCTCTGAATATAGAGGAAAATAATTAAGTATTATCAATCATAAAAACTTCATATTTAAATATAAATATAAAATTTTCTCTCTTATTAATTTATTTACATATTTATTTTTGCATTGAACACAAGTTTCCTATTTCATTTGGAACTTAATTGCCTCGTTTTATAATTTTTTTTTTTAGTGATAATTTCACTTAATTGTTTATAATAGTAAACTAATAAAACACAAAAATATAGCATGAATAAATAAAATTAATTAAATTCAAATGACATAATAATGAAAATTCTGTTGATATAATAATTAAATATATGAAATAATTATGTTTTTATTCTAAATTTATGTTAAGTAATAAATACCTCAATAGAAATTATAATATATAGAATAAATTCAGAAAGTTAAACAATTATTTTACTAGTTTTATTTTTATTTATTAATCTTCGTTAAAAATAAAATACTCATATAAATATAAATCAAGGCTCAGTTTTAAGAGATTTTAAACCACATTACCCTATTTTAGATTGTATATTTTTATATCTATCTATTTTAAAATCCTACACTGCTTAGACATGTGTTTCATGGTCTTTTTAATTTTACATCTTTTAAATCGATTTATTATGGTTTATAATACTTGATCCAGCTCCTGAAATTACTTGATGCTAATTTTTTTTCTTTAAATCTTACTAAATTAAGAGTAAAGAATAAATATTTAAAAAATTTAATTATATAAGTCATTATACCTTTAATAAAGAATATATTTCTAATTTTTCGTCCCTTCCAGAATTTCCATATCTATAGCCTAAAATAGTTATAGCTTTAGTTATATTTCTATAAAAATTATTTTTAATCATTATATAAATTACTTAATATTTCTTTCACTGGAGTAGAAGGCCTAGCGAATATAAAGTTAAATTATCTAATAGTAATAAAGTTTATATAAAATTACTTCACTTTTTTCCCATATATAAAATCATCCTGCGGTAAAAATAACTCAAAATGTCTTTGTCCCTATTTAATTTTTTTCCTTTCATCATGTGATTTCCTATAATCACTTATATTCTAAATTTTAAAAGATATAGTAATATAATCTTTTTTTTAGAGAAAAATAACGTAAAATATATATATTAAAGCTTTTTTTATCATTTTACCTTTGGATTAATTATTCCTTACTCTATACACTATCTATTTAACTTTAAAAAATCTTTAGCTCCTTATTAAGTATGTGACTGAGAATGATACTACCATTACATTGTAACTGAAATGCCAAAAATAATGGTAAAATTGTGTAATTTTATGTTATTCAAGTTAAATAAATGTAAGTTTTATTCAATAATTTAAATACCTTCCTTTGCACCTCCATCTTTATTTATTGCAGATCTTTTCCCGTAAGCAGTTTCTTTATCTAATAAAGCATATGGGGAAACTCTTACCTTTCCAACTTCTGGTCTCTGCCTTAATAATATTACATTTTGTTTGTTTTAGTAAAATGGTAAAACCTTATTATCTTATTATTCAGGATTATTTTCGATCATCATTAAAACTTTATAAAACTTATGTTAAAATTTAATAGCTGTTTTTTTATTTTGCTTTTCGGATTAATAAATTAAAGTATTAGATTATTATTTTGTGGAAATAATTTATTATATAAAAATAAAGTAATGTAATAATATTATAATTTGTATGTGATTTCTAATATAATATATTTAAGATTTTATAAAAAATTATTTTTTATCTATGATGCATCTAACAATTTATTGTAATACTTTTATATTTGTATAATTATAACATTTGAATTGTTAAATATATTTTAAATCAATAAACTATAATAAATATATGTCTTATATATCGTATATTAAATTTATTGAAACTGGATTTAAAAAATATAAAAAGATATTTTCTTCTTTATCTTATTTATTTATAGCAACTTATTTAATATATAAAATATTTAATTCTAAAGTATATATATTTATCTATATTTAATATTTTAATTCAAAATTAACTGAAAAAAAAAAAGTAATAAAATTCTAGCAACTTATAATATTAAAAATATCAAATGAATATAGTTATTAATTAATAATACATCTTATGTTTTTACTTCGTACGTCACATTGTGCGTAAATTAATTTAAAAATAGAGTTATTGTTTAAGAAAATTCGTCAAATAATTATTGTTTTTTAATTTGTAGATTATATTCCTAATTACATAAAAAAAAAATTATAAAAAACAATCATAAAATAAATTAGTTAAACAATAAATTTCTCAATTTTGAAAATTTAAAATAGCATAAAATGGCATCAAAAGAAGAAGAGCATAAAGTAGAGAAAATAATATATAAATATACTATAAAATGAAAAATATTAAAAATCATAGAATGAAAATTTTATTTTTAAACTTATCGTATGGATATAGAAACATTGATTAGTAAATTATTCTACCATTGCGATAAATTTACAAAAATTAACTTTTATTTTGAATGATAAAATATGAAAATATACTAATAATCTTTGTTTATATATTATTTATCTTTTAGTTGAAATAAGAAAATTATGATAAAACTTGGCGATATAAGAACATTTTTAAAAAAATGAAGGAAACCGAAGCTTAAAGTAAAATAGATGCTTTCGAAGCAGAAAATGGAGATAAGTTTATAGAATCCTTAGAAAAGGATCCTGAATATTTCATCGGAGAATTCAAAGTATATATAAGTAATTTATTTGATAATTAAATGCAATTTCTCCCTAAACTTACCAGGTTAAAGATACCTACAGAGTTATCAGAGGGTATGTAGACGGATAGGGAACTTAATTGAGATTATACTCTACTCAGTTTACTCCGATTGGAAAATAAAAAATAAAAGCGACAATTTGCTTAGTTCACGGATTTGGAGAACACTCCGGAAGATTTTTGCCTGTAAAATTACTTCAGAGAAATTTGTTTTTTTTAATTTATTTATTATTAGAATTATTATATTTTTATTGTTAGATCGCAGACTTTTTCGCAAAATAAGGTTTTATAGTTTAATTAATAGACTTAAGGGGATTCGGGTACTATATACTACGATTAAATTTATTTAAATATGTCATTTTTTTTAATAAATAATTATATTATTATTAAATTTAGATATTCTGGAGGGGCTAGAGGAACAGCTACTTTAGAATAATTGCACATGGACATAGAAACTATGATAAAATAGAGTAGTAAAGATATCCCCTTGTAAAATTATATTTAATGTTAAATTCATTTACTTTTTTTGATATATTTTTTTATTCCATTTAAAAAAGGTACCTTTATGGACACTCAATGGGAGGATTATTGATTATAACATTGGCAATGAGAAACCCAGAATTAAATATTGCTGGAATTGTCGCAACTTCTCCGTTAATCGGGTTTCCGAAGGATAGAAAAATGTCATTCTTCAAAAAATTTGCAATCAAAAATTTAGGAAAAAAGTTGGAAGATATTGTCGTTAATTCTATGATTCATCCAACAGCCCTAACAAAAAATAATATGTTTTTAAGAAAATGTTTTGGAGATAGACTTATGATTCCATTTTTAGGGTATAGAAGATTATTTAATACATACAAACTTTGAAAATTATATTTTTAACTAATTAGAATGAATATGGCTAAGAGTCTTCTTGAAGGAACTGAATATGTTATCCCTAACGCTTTTAAATATTCGAAACCCATATTACTGGTTCATGGAAAGAAAGATATGGTAACAAATCATTTTGATACGATTTAATTCTACAATCGTTGTTCAAGGTAATATGAATAGATATATATGTGAGTATTAATTAACATTATTATGACTACCAAATAATATACGATTAATAAATTAAATTAATATATTTAAATATCTTAAGTTCTGACGCTGACAAAAAAATGAAATTATTCGAAAATGGATATCATGAACTGCAACACGATGACGAATGTTAAGAATTAAAATAATAAGTTCTAGAATGGATTAATTCAATGGTCAAAAGAGCCAAGCCTTTTGGTACTTTAATCTTACTGGCAATATTATACTCCATTTTTATATTAAATTTTTATAAAATAAAGGTATACCCCCTTCTTCTATAAAATATGGAGTAGAAAAAAAACCTAAGCGTAGTATAAAGCGACCTATCATATGCATTTTAATTTTAATTTATTTTTATTATATGTACAAGTAAATTAAATATAATAGATGAGATTAATTAAAATTAATTTTCAAATTATTTATTTATTTTTTATTAATTATCAAGATTCAAAGATCACCCTTTGTTCGGAAGAAAATGGAAATTCTGGGTTCTCTCGCCTCTTATATATGCTTATATGAGAATTAGATATTGAATAAATATTAGCATTATATATTAGAATTAGTAAACTTTTCATTATATTATAATACTTTGTATATAAAATTAATGATAGTAGTACAAGTTTATATATAAATAAATCATTAAAATAAATTATATCACTAAGTTTATCTATATAATATATCGAAATATTTATTCAATTTATAAAAATTTTTCTTCTAATATTTACCTTTATAGATTTATTGTATGTAATATTTAATTTTATTTATAAAAATAAATCGTCTTTTATTACTTTTATAAATTTATGGTATGTTAAATTCCTATTTTGAATTTATATATACCCCTATTACTTCCTAAAAAACCCTTATATATATATAGTTAGCAAATTTATATTTTGATATAATAGTTATCATAGATTTATTACTATAGATTAAATTAATTTATTTATTATTTATAGATTTTATGCATTTATATAAAATTGTATTTTTATTAGCTAATCTATAATTATCTAATCAATATAACTAAATTATAAAATATAATTTTAAATTAATTTTATTAAGATAAATTATCATTCATGAGATGAATTAGGAATTTATTATGACTAAATAGTTTTATTACCAGAAACTATATGAGATACTAGAGTTCGAAACCCTGATTTGGCAATAATTTTAATTAATTAAAATCTGTATTTTATTAAGATAACAATCTGATCAGATATGATTTGTAGGTAAAAATAAAAAATCTACATAGATGGATTCTTGATTTAAAAAAATGACTTGAGAGTACAGGAGAAAGTTATCTTTACCTATGGTCCTATGAATCCAATAATGAATCCAAGTAACTTCAAATCAAAAGGCACTTAGTTTGAACAAATGCTTAAAGATTGAATGTGTTTATATATACTACATTTTAATATTTACACTAATTAATAAGATTATATAGTTAAAAAAAGTCCTTGACCTGTTGGTTCAATAGTAAAAGAAGGTGAGAAAATAGTATTGATGTATTTAGCATGAAAACATCCTGTATCAATTATTGAATAGATTATAATTACAATAAGGAGCAAGAAAACATATAGATGAATATAGTGAACAAATATCAATGCAAAGTTCAAACAATAAGAAGACAAAAGACATTAAGACATAATATAATTCTGAATATAAAGATCCTTTACTTTCCAATGATAAAAGATTTCCAAGTCAAAATATATAATTATATATCTTCAATTATTGATTCCCTTGCATAGAGGAAGACTTTATAATATGAAAGGTTCGCAAAGAGTGAGAATATCCCAAAAAAGTTCTGGGAGAGCTAATAATTTAAAATAGGAAAAAGTTAAGTTTCAATGCATGCATTATACATAGAGCAAAATATCGGAAAATTACATATTACAAGATATAAACAAGTGGATTATGAAATAATGTAGTTCTCAGTTTCTTCAAAGGGGAGCTCTAGAAATAGTAGCCCTTAAGAATAGACATGAATAGCTGCGTGGATTGACTAGATATTACTTCCACTAAACATAAGATTTAAAAGATTTTGTAGTCATAATAAATCCCTGATAATATATTTCCAGATAACTATATCTTGAAATGAGCTTAGGTATAAGTATGAATGACTTTCGTGAGTTGATTATATAGTTGCGAATAATACTTCCATTAAGAGATAAAGCCCGTTTAAAATGACTTTGCAGTATATTCCTCGAGTTCTTGAGTCCAGCCCAAGAGGGAAAGATAAAATGCTACCAGAGTATAAAAATAACTTGGTTGGGAATTAGCATAGTTCCCAGTGTAATCGAAAGCAAGATCTTGAAATAGCAGCAATTAAGCATAAAAATATATGCAACCATTCAGTTGTGAGCAATACTTCCTTTAAATCTTAAAGATGGGTTTACTAATTTGTGGTCAAAATAAATTACCTACGCTCTCAATTCTAGCCCAATACAGCTCTTACTTGTATACATGAAAGCCTAAGTAGATTGAATGTAAAAACACCCTATTTAACTGAAAGGCTAACTAAAATGATTGCATGGTTAAAATGAATTCCATAAACCCTTAATTTCCTCATATAAGACTTGAAGAAGATATTATCAAAGTGGTATACAATTAAGTTAATCTAGATAAAAGAAGTTCCCAATACCTTTATGAAGTGGAGTACACGAAATAAAGGCTCTCAAGAGTAACATTAATTCTTGTGTGGATTGACCATACAATTGCCTTAAAGGCTAATATGCTACTATGGGCGAAATAAGTTCTTCGGGCTATTGATTCGAGCCTAAGAGAAGAATGCACAATACAAGTGCAAATCTGAGTATAATAATAAGTAGATATTGAGAAACTGCAGCATACAACAAAACTAAAAGTCAAAGCATAAAATATGATGATTGCCAAACGACATAGACCCTCTTGTGTGAGATATTGAAATTGCTGTCAATCCTTTATTGTGAAATAAATATAAGTGAGTGGAGTGACTGACTAGTAAGTTGGGAATATTACTTTCATTAAGCTTTAAAGCTCGCTGAAAAGATTCTAAGGCCAAAATAATTCTTAGAGAAATGGGTCCTAGTCTTAGAGAACAATATAGAATAAAACAACAAATCAGTTGTTTGCGAAACAATGTGATATTCCTGAGCGTGAGATCTTAAAATAGCGGCCTTTAGGCGTAAACGGGAATACTAATGAGGATTGACAAAGAGTTGCAAATTATACTTCCAGTAACTTTAGCATAGCTAAATGAAGATTATAATATAAACCTACAAATTGGAGTTTAAAAACAAAATAACCGTGAAGACAGTGTCCCAGAAAGAATGACCATGAAACAGTAACAATCAAGCATAAAAATGAATACAAATTTGGATGACTGATTAGTTTTGAACGTTTGTTTCATCAACGTAAAAGCTGTCTAAAACTATTTGATGTCTAAGTACATTGTCTCGAGTTCTTGATTCCAGACTATGACGAGAAATTATAATAAATCTACAAATCAGGGCATAAAAACGAATTGGTTGTGAAATGCAGTGATTCCCAAATTCCCCGATGAAGATCATTAAAAAGCTGTCCTTAAGTATAAACATTATTACCTATGTAGATTTGAAAATACAAGTGTAAAAAATATTCCGCTTTGCCTGAAACTCTTGGTGAGGTAAAAATAAATCCTATGAGTTCCTAATTCCAGCTCAAGAGATGCAGATGAAGTGTGTAGCTGAGTCTGGGCTAACCCATAAAGTTCTTAGACAGAGAAGATTTAAATTATAACAAGGCAAGGATCAAAACAAGTTCCCCAAGAGTTAATAAAATATTGCAAAGTACTCAATATAGAATCTCAAATAAGTTGACAAAAGAATTTCCCAGCATTCCTGAAGGGGCTATTATGTAACAAGATTTAGATTTGTAGGTTAATTGTAGTGTTTTGAATAATACCTCAACCCAATCAACATTAACATGAAGTAAACAGATTTATTGTAAGAAAAAATTTCGAACTCAAATGCAAGGGAAGTAAATGGTATAATGGAAAAAGAAATACTATAATAGTTCGTGGTGACTAGATTTATCAAAGACACCCCTAGCTTACAAGTATAAATAGGTGGAAATTTAAAAATGGCAAAATTAATATGCGCTAATTGAAAATTTGCATAGTGTTTCCCTAAGAAAAGAAATTTATTACAATATATATGTGTATAAACATGATTTAATTGATATAATTAAATTAAAATTTAGATATTAATTATTGGAAAAAAAGATTAGAAAAAAAAATCATATAAAAATTTAAAAAAAAAAAATAGATTTCTCAAAATACTATAATATTCTCTTTATGTACAAAGATTTAAATATAATTGATATTAATAATAATGGCAATTAGGAGAATTAACTACTATTTAGAAATATATATTAAGAAAAGAAAGTAGTCTTGGAAATCAGTGAAAAACTTTAATCTAAGGATAAGGATATTAAAAAAAATGCTAATTTATCATCTAACTATAACTACAATATTACTAAAGTTTAATAATAAAACACTTAAAAGACTTAATAATCACAATAAAATGACTTATTTTATAAATATGATTAATATCAATAGGAATGGCCTAAAGAAAATTTAGTAAGAGTAATAGGAATTTTAAATTTATGAAAGCAAGACGAGCAAAATAAATATTGCATTAAAAAAAATTTAATTTTTAAATTATATAATGACTATTAATTAATATTTTTGTATTTTATATGTTTATAGTTGAATTTTGATTTTTAACATTATAGAAAGCTTTGTTTTTCATATAAAACTTTAGCATATTATTTCGACATATTGTATACGGAAAAAATTACCATGTATTTAAAATAGCCTTGTTTAATGAAACTTCTAATACATATCTATACTTAAAGTTGAAATAGTTGTTAAGAATCTCATTTTTAATTTCTACAGGTAAACTAATTCCTCTTTAAAGATCCGTTTATGGAGATAGTAGGAACTATATTATATTTAATTTGCTTACTGGAATTAATAGAGTGAGATAATTTTTTTTTTTTGACAAAATAAACTATTGTCCTCACTAGGTATCGAACTACAGTATTTTTATATATGAAAATAATTGATATACTACCTTATTAATAATACTCCACTCACTTGAAAATATATACATATAGAAAAATATAAATTTGTATTTATATATAGTAATATAAACTATAGAACTTTATAATCTGTTTATTCTATTTTATTTTTTTATAACTTGCTTTTCTTTATTGATGTTTAAAAAAAAATTTTATGTTGTGATGTTTGTTTTATCTTATTTATATGTATCTATAACTGGGTAAAAAAAATAAAAAAAAATATAGTAATATAATCTTAATTACTTAATTACTATAATATTTATTTGGGTTTTTTCTAATATTATAAAATACTGCACATAAATTAATGAATCATACAATTATAGCAATATCAACTTATGAAAAAAAATCATTAGATTATTATAAAATATGAATCTTTTATATTATATTATTACGTAGTTGATATAAATTATATTATAATATGCGTGTGATGAATTTATATTATATTTATTATATACAAATTATTTATATATAAATAGTAACATTAGTTTTTATTTTTATTTTATCTAAACGTTAATGTTCATTAAATAAACATAATATATCACTACCATATTTATACCTAATCACTTTTAAAAAATTATAATTGTTTATGTTTTAAAATTCATATATATAGTGAATAAAAATGAAGATTCTCCCATTATAAAAAGGAAAATTGATTAAAATGACATAAATTAAATAGTTAATAAAGGGGGTAAGTCAGGTTTAAAATTAGGATAATAAATCAAAGAATATTATTTTTAAATTTAAGAAGATTATTTTTAATTTATAAAAAGTGATTATAAAATGACAGAGAATAATTACTTTTAATTTACGACAAAAGATGTTTATGATAAGTTATATGAATTTAATTAAGTAATATTAATATAGAGTTATTAAGAATTAAGAACATGATATTTACATAATTAATATGTTAATCCTATTAATTTATATTATAATTTGGAAAAAAAATTGATTTAAGAAAACTAGATGGTTATTTTCTGTCCAAATAAAGAAAATAAGGACCTAGAACTTCAATTTGTAGGATTAAATGATGATAAAATTCATATTGATAGAGAATGCAAAAATTGTAAAAATTTAGTTTTCGAAGCAAACAAATTTCTTTGTACTGAGTGGGTAAAGTTAACAAGTTCCTAAAAAATAAAAAGTAAACACGTTAAAGATTAAGAAAATCCCTTTGTATGATAATGAAATTGATTATTAATGCATCATATATATATTATTATATATATATAAAATAATAATAATAAATCATATATTTTATAATAAATATTAAGATGATTCTTATTAAAAATATATTAATTATTTCCACATAAGCTTGTTATTTAATAAGGAATTAATATAGTTTTTCTTTGAGTTTTCAGTGTCAAAACTTATATACTACATGCAAAAAAAAAAAATAATAATTATTATCTTAAAAAAAAATAAAAATAAAAATAAAAATAAAAAATCGATAATGCGAAAAATCAACTATTTTATAATCTTTATAATAATAGTATTATTTTAAGAAGTTTTTGGGATGTAAATATATGCTTTCCATTTTGTCAAAATTTATAATAAAAATAAATATTATAATTTTTTTTTCTATTTTTTATCAAAGCCCCTTTTAGTTCAAAAATGATGGAATCAATATGGTTATACCTTGTACCTAGTCAGTTTAAGCATTCATATAAGAAAACTCTCTAGTCGATGATTCTGTGATCATTTCTTCCCTCTAAAACCCTGTTTTCAATCAACTTGATGTCTAGAAATACTATTAAATTGACCCCAGCTATTAGAACCTTAATGTTTATTTAATAGAATTTTAGAATGAATGGACAATTTAGAATTAAGACAACTATAGTGAAACTGACATTCCAAGGTGCGACTTACAATCATTGGATATAATTTTCAATGAAGCAGTTACCTCATACCATGTTTTGTTCACAACTTTGCTAGTAGATAGTTAATAAATATAACTTATAGAAGCCGATGAAAATACAAGAGGAACTCTTTACAAATCTAAAATCAAGATATAGTAACCCAATGGAGTTAACATGAAGAATTTTAGACATATTTGTTCAAATACTGATATAATTTAATCTACGAATACTGTTTTATTGGAGAATTTATCTGGAAAAGATTTTCAATAGCATTCTACATATATAATTTTTGTATTACATTTTTAAAATATAGTAGTACGCAACATCCGTGTGAGAGAGTCTAATAATGTAAATGGCTTCGTATTCATGAGGTTTGGAAAATAAACCACTATATATAATGTTGATGTTTCAGGAGGTAGATGGAGAGGTATAGGAGTTAAGGATGTGGAAAGTATAACTGCTTATAATAATACATTTAGGAATTTGTATGGGGGTGCAGGTCTTAATGTAGATGGTATAGGAAATGTTAATATATATAATATAACTTGTGAAAAAATATCGTGTACAACAGAAGGAGGGGTAACATATTTATAAATTAATAATAACACCACTTTATCACACACAAATTCACCGAAAATATTTATATTTATTAAAATATTATTATAAAGTGCTTATATATTTATGGAGCCAATTCTAATATAGATATCAAAAATATAGTTTCAATAGATTGCTAAAATCCTATCTATTTATTAAATAATGGATCCCCCACATAAATAATTAAAGATGTTATAATTTAAAATTCTTATGGAAATAAACATGCCATATATATTTCTTAAGCATTATAAATTATACTAGATAATATAATTTTTTATAAACCGCTTGGTGGAGCTATTAAATTACTTTAGAGTCTTAAATAATCCATTAGTAATTGCTTTATATCTGAAAATGGAGCTTCTGGCTAAGCTATAGATATTGATTCTATAAAAGTAGATATAATTTTTAAAAACACAATTAATTTCACAGCTGATGATTATTTTCTATCTTTATAAAATATAACAGTTTTAGATAGTATAAAAAATGAAAATATTATACAAAAAATTAACTTAAAAAGTGTAAAATATTGTAAGCAATCTATACAAAACTGTAATGTTTAAGATATTTTAATTAAAAACACAGAAGCCTATAATAACCCTAATCAGATTTCTATATATGTTTTTGATTGCAATAATATATCTTTTAATAATATTACTATTGAAAATACGAGTGGAAGTAAAATAAAATATAATTTTTATAACTTATTCTATTTAGTAATTTTCCTTACATATATATAAAGAAGGAATATAATTGGCTAATGCATTTGCTATGATATTAGAAGATATTGTATTTCAAAATAATTAATATGAATCTATAGGAATTAGTATATAAGAGAGTACTGACATTTAATTAAGATAAGTAACTATATAAAATAATGAAGGAAGAGCTTTAGAGATAAATTATATAAAAAATTTGATTTTAAAAAATATTTCTATCAAAAATATAAAGGGGGAGGGATATAAAGGTCTAGGACTAAATATATATATAGGAGAAGAAATTTAAATTCATAACATATCAATTATAAATTGTTAAGGTTACCAGGGATCAGGAATATATATGCAGCAAGTTGCAAATGCAAATATATCTGATATAAATATAGAAAATAATATTTCAAAATATTAAGCTGGTGGTGGAATGATAGTTGATGTTGAAAATTTAAGGTTAATTAAAATAAAAATATTCAATAATACTTCTCTATAAGACATTGGGGGATTATACTTTTTTTCTATAAAAAACCTTACATTATCTGATTCCGAATTTATAGAAAATAAGGCTGACATAGAAAGTGGAGGAGTGAAGTTATAAAATTCAGAAAATGTTTAAATATAAAACATCATCATAAAAAAAATATAGCGAAGGAAAGGGGAGGAGGCATATATATCTAGAATTCTAATAAAATCATTCTAAAAAATGTAATTTTAGAAGAAAATAATTCTAAAAATTATGGTGGGGGAGGCTATTTTTACATTGTTTAAGATATAATTTTCTAAAATCTAACAGTGAAAAATAACAAATGTAATGAGGGATAGGGTGGGGGACTATTAATACAGGAATCAAATAAATTATAAATAACCGATGCAATTTTTTAATATAATCAAGCTAATTAGGGAGGGGGCCTAGCTTTATTAAAAATAGATGATGTTAAATTAGAATTATAAAACGTTTCCCATAACAGAGCAAATCAAGGAGGAGGACTATTTATATTACTTGGATCCAAAATTAAACTATCAGATCTTTTTATAACAAATAATATGAGTTAAGATGATGGTGCGGGCTCGCATATTACTTTTTCAGAAAATATAACAATTAAAAAAGGAAAAGTGAGTGAAAATTAGTCATTTTACGGCTCAGGTGGAGGATTTTACTTTGAAGAAATCTAAGGAGATTTCAGCATTTATGACTTGCAAATAAACCATAATAGAATTTCTGAAATGGGCTCAGGAATGTTTCTAAAAAATTTAAATTCCATTAAATTAAATAATATAACAGTTAAAGAAAATAAAGGAGCTTTCTAGGGAGATGGACTATATATTACATAAGTTTCTCAAGAAATTGAAATAATAGATTCATAATTTATTTAAACTCCAGATAGTGATAATGTCGGTGCTGATAATGAATAATAATAATTATTAGTATCATGCCTATAAGGATGTGGAGCCTTTATTTCGAATGCTAAAGAAATATATTTCTTAAATAATACAGTTTAGAATAACAAAGCAGGGCTTGATGGAGCTGGAATATTTTTGCTAAATGTAGAATAAGTTTAAATTAAAAATAGTAGTTTTATTAAAAATAAAATTGAATCAATATTGTAAAATTAACAAATGATAGATAAAATAAACAAAAAGTTAAAATTGTATGATAATTTACTTTAGTAAATATCATTTAAGCAATAGGGAGGAGGTCTGTATTTGCAAAATTGCACTTCCTTTATTATGGAATTTTCTACTTTTGTTGATAATTATGCTATACTCAAAGGAGGAGGTATTTTTTTACAAAATATCAGAAATATAAAAATTTAGAGTAGTAGTTTTTTTAAAAATAATGTTACTTATAGTCGAGAAAATCCTTTGAAAAATAAAACATAGGAGTATTCTCTTTCTCAAGGAGGAGGGATATTCTTAGATAATTTTTAAATTACTAAAGTATCATTATAAAATAAAAATATTTCTTTGATAATATAGGACTCACTATTTTAAAATTCTGAAGCTTCTTCAGGAGGAGGCATATTTCTAATTGTACCTAATGATTCTATGATGGATGTACATGTTCAAAATACAACTATTAATAGTTGTTTAGCAGATTTAGGTCCGGGTATAAGGATATTAGGAATGTCTAAGCAAAATATAAAAAAAGTATTTTTAAGTTATAATTCTATAAAATATGCAAATAAAGGTAGGAGAAAAAATGAAGGAAAGTTCGTTGATTAGCTTATATATTATGACTATTATGTAAATGAGGTATTGCTTAAAAATAATCAACTTGATTTCTAGCTTTGCAAAAAGGGTTCATATTAAAAGAAAGGGGGAAGCTTAAAATGTGATGCTTGCATTGACAATGGGGTTTGCAATGGAGGATATACATACATATATCCTAAAAAAAATGTATATATTAAATTATTATCATATTAAAAGTAAAAATATTTATTTAATGATTAATTCCAAAAGTATGGCAGGATGAACAGACTTTCTGATTAATTCTAATAATGCGACTTAAAAACTAAAGCATGCTTACTCAGTGATTAGTGCAAAGAAGGGTACACAGGATTTCTTTGCAAATAGTGCAATACTTAGAAATAATTTTTTAATTATAATTAAAAATGTGTTAAATGTCCAAGCACTTTACTAGCTATTTCTAATTTAATATTAATTTTTTCTGTTATTCTACTAATAACAGGATTTCAAGTCTACGTAACAAACAAGCTTGCGACTGAAATAATTATAACCAATACCATATAACTAATATGGGGAATACCTTTCACTCAATAGAACATAATTTTTGGAACAATCAAAATACTTATCTTCCACTTTCAAATTGTTGCATTATTTTTATTTGATTCTCATTAATTTCCCCTTCACACATAAATTATTTATTTATATGTTGGTAATTAAATATTTTAATTATTTAATAAATTTATTTATTTTTTTAATAAATATTTTTTAATTAAAATTATATAAGGTAATCCAGTAAAAATAATTAATAACAGTATAATTTGCTTCTTTAATTGGGAAAATATAGATATATAAAAAATAGAGTTTAGTCTAAATTTATATGGACTTGGATTTTCTGCTATTCCTCTTATAATTCTATTAACTTTGATATAGATCTTCGGTGTGTATAGAAATGTCAATTGTTCCTCAAATAAATTAAAATGCATTCTTAAGTGTGCTGTATTGTCATATTTTACATTTTTAATGCCAGGTAAATTTAAATAATTATTTATATAAATAAATTATAATCAATAAGTAAATTATTAAATTTCAATAAAGGGATAGTCAAGAATTTTGGGGAGTTTTTATTTTGCTAGACAGTAGAAAACTAGTAGTTTAGTTTAGGGGATTCACATTTAATGTGTAGATCAAAATATTTTAAAGAATTAGTTCTACCTATAGGAATATTCCTTGTCTTATCCTTTATTTTTATATTGCCTATCCAAGTTATTGCTATTTTAAGAACACTCAAGAAAAATGAATAATTTAATAAATAATATTCCATGATTAGTTATGGAATACTATTTTTAGAAAAAAAGAGTAAATTTAAGCATTATCATGAAGTTTTTTCTATATGTTCAGTAAATAGAATTTATATAAATTTATAATAGAATTTAATAAGTTTTTGATATTTATCTTACATGTAATAGAAAGTGTGTGTTGCTCTTTTACAGAACTATTTCAAAGATCAGATTCACTCTAAGGCTATAACTATCCTAATTTCTCTTCAAATCTACCTTTATGCTAATGGTTTAAATTCAATGAAGACGAAATATTTAAATCGTTTATATTTGACATCATAAGCTATTCTTTAAGCTTCATTACTCATTTTATAAGCTACTTAAAATATGGAGAATATGAACAACTACTAAGGGAAATATTTTTTCTAAGATTATGCAATAGAAATAATTAATGCAATTTTCTTCCTTAAGTGTTTCTTTATTATATTCAGCATTATACTAAAAAATGTTATAAATAAAGTATAATTTAAATCATCAAAATATAACCAAGGTAATTAATAACATATATTCAATGCGAAAATGAATTGGAAAAAACTGTAAAGATCAGTTTTATTATTTTTAAACATTTAAAAATAAGTAAAATAAAATGATTTAAACTAAACTTAAAAAGAAGGAATATTCACTAAATCATTTTATAGAATACAATAGGAATAATTTTTTAAAAGTGTAGGAAAGGTAATTTTAAATTTAATATTTTTTATTTAATTAAAAGTTATTTTAAACCTAATATTTAAATCTTTTTTATAATTTATAGATTCTCCAAAGCTAAGATCTCTAATAATATTTAAATAAAACATAAACTAATTAAGATTCTATTTTATAAATCAAAGATTAACTTGTTAGAACAATTGAATTAAACTACAAAAATACAATGAGCAGGATATCATAAGATTAGTTTTCTTAATCTCTCACACCAAGTAATGCTAATAATATATTCCTAAAAGAAGAAAACATTTTGACTTAATCTTAATAAATAAATGATGAATATAATATTGGATAAAACACTGTCTCAGATATATATAATTAGAATGAATGTAAATTAATGGGAATAAATATATTTAATTTATTTAATTTATTTATATTCAAATATTAAATAATAATTAATAGCTAATTAGAAAAGTAAAATTTAATTACAAAGCATGAGATCAATATCCACTACTTAGAATAAAGAGCCATATTATGAATATAATGATTCAATTAATGAATAATATACATTTTACAGCATAAATAGTCCAATTTAATTATTATCACCCATAGGTATTAAATATTATTGAAAAGTTTATATTTATATTATATTTTATTTTAAAGAAAAATGCTAGAATACCAATAAAATATTAAATATTTCCAATGAAAAAGAAGAAGAATAAAAAAATTGATATAAATTTATATATATATAAATATTTATTATTCAAAAATAGTTTCAGTATGATCAAATTTATTTTTATTAAAAACTATACTTTTGTCTTCATTGTTTTTAAGTGGTTTGTCTTCTAAAATATGTATCAGTAAACATTTCATTTTGATCTAAATATTCAGAATTAGTATATTGTACTTCTTTTTCTTCTTATTTTAAAGGCTAAAAAAAAAAAAAAATATTAAAATCAGAAAATAAAATTTGTGATAAAATATCTTCTTACATTTTTCTAAATATTTCTAGGAGTGAATACCTTAGCTAAAGATTTATCTTCTTTTATAAAGTATTTGATTGAGTATGTTTAGAGTTTTATCCAGTTTAACTTAGCTTTTTTAGACTTTTCTAATTTTTTTTACAAAACTCCATAAAGTTTTTCAAATTTTTGAGATACAATTTATTATTTTTATAAAATAATAAAAATTATTAAATTTTAGATCTCTTTTAATACTAATAGCATAGAAAATATAAAAAAGCATATATTTATTATTACTATTATATTGGGAGATACCAAGCTTACGGTTTAGTTCTTAAGAGATATATATTATAGGATCACAGAAATTTACAAAATTAATAGCGAAAATATGGCATAGTAATTTAATTTCATTATTTTATAAGGGCGCTTAATAATAATGGAAACAACATATATTTCTATAATTAAAAAAATGGTTGTCATTTATAAAAATGGATATTTTTTTAAGAAAATAAACACTAGTCCTATCAGCATTTTCTATAAAAATAATCTGATTAATATTAGGATATATATATAAACAACATTTTTTATTATTTACAAGACTAATTATAAGCAATTCCCAAAAATAAAAATGTACTTTAAAATCAAGAAATAAAATTCCAGCTGATAATTACACATGATACATACCCAGCTTCTCAAATTTTTTATATTTAAATAGGAGTCTTATTAAGTTTAATAAAACTAAAACTAATATCAAAACTATTGTTATACTTACAGGATATACAGTTTTTTTATAAAAGTTTTAATTGCAATTAATATTGGAATCAGCCACTGATAAAACACTGTTGTCAACTTAATGGCAATTAATAAAATTTATAAAATTATTAAATAAACCTGGTTATACAGTTATAAAGAGGCAAATTAATAAGGATTTCACAAAGCTTGATCTTTTAAGGGTGGAAAAGTTTTTATTTAATAAAAGTTTTGCTATAATTAGTAAGAATGATGCAAGCAAAATAAAAACAACCAAAAGCAACAGTCCATACAAATTAAAAATAAACTTCATTTTTTCTTAAGGTATGTCAGAGTGATCATATAGACACATAAAGGACTATCCCAACGATTCGCAAGGATTTCCTAAAATAATTTAATTTCAACATGAATGAAAAATATATATTCATATTTATGGCTACCAGCTAGTTAGACCCATGTTTAAAATTAAATTGGAAATTTTAAAGTCCCTGAGTTTAACATTTACAAAATTTATAAATGCATTAGAAATATTTTCGATACTCCAGACATTATGTTTTTCTTATTTATCGGATATTTAAAAAGGATATTTATTACTTTTTACAAAAGGTGCTATTCAGCATTTTTAGAAATTTTAGAAATCTAGTAATTAAGAAAAGAGAAGAAAAATAGAGCAACAAATAAGCCTTCCAAAACAACTAAACCCTTCTACCCACATTTAGTACATTATTTCTGGGTTTCTTCATATCTATTTTTTACATCACATGATTCACATAAATAGCCTTGGTATCCTGATTCACATTAATCCTTTCCTAAGCATTTGCCGTTTTTGCATTAGTAAAATTATTCACTTTCCGAGTTAGATCTCCAGAACTTAATAATTGTTAAATAATTATTTATAAAATTTAAAATTTTCATAATATTTTTTACTTATGACTTTGTTGTTATTCCAGCATAGCCTCCCTTGCACTCGCCTTCCTTTGGGCAAATCTTACAGTGAAGTTTTCCTCCTTTCATCAAATATTTATTAGCAGGGCATAAAGTAAAATCTGAATCATTACTATTTATTAATTATTCATTTTGGTAGTATCCAGCGAAAATCATTTATTAGTCTAATATCCCCTGATTTTTATTTATATTATTATCACTATCACTATCAAAATTTATTTATTTATAATTTTATTATATTATTTTATTGAAAACCAAATTTTCTTAAAGACCTAAAAATCGTATAGCTGGACCAATGTCAGCGATACAGCTATCAAATTGTATGGATTTTAATGTAATTTATAAATTTTCTTCGTTTTATACTTTAATAAGTATAGCTCCTCCACTCTATGCCATCGAATTACTAAATTTAGTATTTTATAATTATAAATAAGCTTTTATGGTACTAGAGCCATCTATATAAATCGATCCTCCCTTTGTTAATTTATAATATTCATTTTTTTATTTTATATGCATATTTTTATCGAATTAAACATTGTTATTAGAAAAACTTGAATCTGAAATGTCAATAACTTAAGATTTAAGTATACTTAAGGCTCCTCCATTTTAAACTGCTTAATTTTGATTATATTAACAGCCTTTTATAAAAAACTTTGTAGAATTTACTGAAAAAATAGCGCCACCATGACTATCTATATTATCTAATTGGTTAAATTCAAATAAATTGCTTTACAAATCAAACTTTTTTATGTTTTTGAGATATATGGCCCCGCCACTAAAAATTGATTTATTACTTATAAACTTTGAATTTTATATAGTGCAATTTTCAACTTATTAAATATATACTCCACTTCCCTATAGAGAATCGGTGTGATTAGATATTAGGGACGAATAAATAATAAAGGCTTTGATATCTATAGCATAAATCCCTACCCCTTTTTAAACCCCTTCATTATTTTATATTTAAGTATGGCTAATTTCTATAGTATCTTGATTTATAGCATAAATCCCTGCTCCATATACCATTGCTTAATTTTAGTCTAGAGTGACTTTACTTAATTTTACATTCTAATTTTACTACATAGAAATTCCTCCTCCTGAATTTAAGGCCGAATTGTTGCTTATTTTTAGATTTAATAAACTAATATTTTAGCATTGCTGTAGTAAAATACCACCTCCATTTACCTTTGCTTTGTTATTGTTTACAACAATATTACTCATGATTATATCAACAGAATTTTAAATATAAAATCCTCCACCACTTCCTCTTGATTTCTCGATATTACTATTGTAATGTACAGATGTGTTGAATATTTGAATTTTATTGGATTAATATATATATATTGCTCCTCCATTATCTGCCTTGTTTTGTTATAAATTGGAATGTAAAATTTCTACTTATTCTGATAAATTTATATAAATTCCACCCCCTTAATCTGAGCACTCATTACTAGTTACATTTTATTATTTCATTGTTATATTTTAAGAAAGCTATACATTAATTCCGCCACCTAATCGTTCGAATTTGTTGTCTTTTAATAAATTGTTTTGCAATGTAATATTATAGGATTGCTTAAATTAAATACTGGCTCCCTCAGGTCCTGTATTTTGAATAAAATTAGAATCTTGGATTATTGCATGGCCACACTACAAGCATAAAAAACCTCCATTTTCAAACTATGCCTTATTAAGAGTGAAGTTACAACTTAAAATATTTATATTTTCTGTGCTAATGGCTACTACTCCTGGACAAGAACCTGATATATTTTCACTAAATTAACTATTTATAATAGTAACATCCTATGAATTATGGAATAGTACCAATCCCTTAGAAATGGATATGTTATCTTTAAATTTCATATTTTCTAATTTTATTTGTTTGGATTCAATAAAGTAAAATAGCCCACCCTCATAGCTGCTATTAATATGCGAATCACTATCAGATATTAATATTTTATCCGATTGTCTGGAAAATACTGCAATTCCAGTGCCCTATTTATTTTAATTTTCAAAGACCTGCAGTTTATTCATCTATATGTCATAACTCTATGAAATGTCTATACAGTTTCCATTGTTATTAAAATACATTATATCAGACAAGATAATTTATTATGATGAATCGATATTAATAGCCTTATTTTAAGTTAAAGTGCTATTTGTAAATTTTACTTCACTTAAAACAATGTTTTAGCTCTTCTTAATCTTAACTGCCGCTACAAATTATAAAAAATAAACATCATCAAATTATAAAGTAAATAATAGTTTTAATTACCACCAACCCAGAAAGAAAATATAGAATTTTTCAAGATTATATTTGTAGAATCTTCAATATTGAAGTTGACATTAAGGCTCTTGAACGGCGAATAACTGTATTGTAATGCTATATTCTCAAATACACAATTATTTATTTTGCATGAATTTAGAAGTCTTTTTAAATTTATTCCGTTTCCACTATTAACGGCCGAATTTTATTTAATAATAATATTATTTGCTTTTATACTAGCTTCTCCTTAAAGCTAAAGATAATTTATGTAAGCTTATGGTAATCCTAAAATATACAATTATCCGTTTTCTTCTGTTTCACAATTTTCTATGGAAGAATTTTATATTGTAAAGAATTAAGGGTAGTAAATAGCAATTGCTCCTCCTTATTTGGCATAACCTTCCAATATTGTACAGTTCTAAATATTTATATTAGGAATGAGATAAAATGCAATTGAGCCTCCTCTCCAAGCTTTACAATTTTCAAAATTGCTATTTTTTATTAAGGTTTTTACTTATAATTTTGGATCGTAGACTAAAAAAGCACTTATTTATGTGAGGCATCCATATTCTGGAAATGAGCTTGAAATTCCTTTTACATTCATCTCATCTACTACTATTTACCCATCCATGCAATCTTAGAAAAACACACACTAAATATTTAAATATATATATATAAAATTATAAAATTAAAATATAGAAATAAACTAATATTTTAAGAATTACTTATCCTCCATACCAGGGATAATTTTCTATACAAGTTATATTCTTTAATAATATTTCTCCACTGTGATGTTAAATCCATGAAGAACCACCTCGCCAGCCATAGTTTTCCTAAAATAAGCTGTTTTTAATTACAAAGGAAGTGTAATAATTCCATACAGTTTTTATTGAGGCAATTTCAGATTTAATTCTTTTAAAGTCAACATTTTCGATATAAATTAGGGTTCCTTAATTATATTCTAAATTTATAACAGAATTATACATTTTGGAATCATAAGCATCAACTCTTTTTATTATAATGTTATCATGACAATTATTAATATTTATAAATCCATAATTATATGAAGAAATGTCTGTTAATGTTAGATCTTCTAATTAAATTTCTGCTGAAATTTCTTAAATTTAAATTGTGTGTTATTATTTATCGAACCATAAATTGCTCAGTTTTAATTCGCTACAATATAATATTATAAATTATGTTGTTTCTTTTAGAAATATTCTTTAATTTTATTGTAATTATTAAATGATAGATGGATTTTCTTATTTATCAATAAAAAACCCAGTAAGTTTAATATGATATTGCATCGGACATTCCTTAAGATTTATCTCAACTTTTTTAGCTAGCATTCCTTCATTTAATCTCTTGGTTTAATTTCTACATCTTCTTTGAATGAAATTATTGTAATTTGGATTTGTTCCACTTTGCTAAAGGAATTTTTTATGTTTGTGCATTCATCCTTTAATAATGATAGTTCATTCATATCAAACAATAAATTAGGATTCATAATTTGTTTTTCTCTAATATACTAATCAACTTCAGAGTTACAAGGAAGAATTATATTAAATATTAGTTCTGAATTTTCAATAGGGCTAATTTTTAAAATGGTTAATATAAAATTATATATGTATATTGTATATATGTATATTGAATATTTTATTTTACTCTATATTTATTACATAATAATATATAAATGAATATTTACTTTTATTTTAGTAAATGAATCAAGAGCCAAATTACTTCTAATTTAATGAAAAATTGCATCATCTCTCTTCGTCTATATAATAAAAAGGTAAATGAATATATTACTGTAGAATTATATTTATTATGTAGTTTTATTCCACAATAATTCTTAATAGAATAAAAAAACTAATAATATTATTGTAATCAAGTTATTTTAAAATAAATTAACCTTTTTTAGTGCTTATTAATAAAATAGACCAACAAAATTTATAATTTTTTGATAATTCTTTTTTTTTTTTTTTTTTTTTTCTTTCTTTTTTTAAGTTTTTTATTACTTTGCTTAATTATTATGTTAATTTATATAACACAACATGCACAATGCCAATGAAAGTATACCATACTTTATTATTTTATAATATTAAATGAAACTATATTACTAATATATTTAAATAATGAACATTTGGAAATCAAATTTTTACTAAAGACTATATATAACCATATAATTTATATGTCATTTTAGTATTCATTTCTTTTGCTTTTTTCTGAGGATAATTTTAATTAAAACATTTATCATTCGGAATATAAATTCCACTATATTAAAATTTGTGTGATAATCATATTTGGAGTGGTGGAAAAGAGAATGGAAGTTTATTTGTAATATTAACTGGTTTTTATTTGTCTTTTTCTTCCAAATTTTAGAAAATTAGTGTGAATCTATAATTAATTTTAAGCTTGTTTTTTGTTTCTAAATATTAAGAAGTCCATTAAGTATTTTCGAAAATTGCAAAAATGATATCATTTGGAGTGTTTTACAGGGGAATATATCCTAATAGTATGGAATTAATTTCTAATATAGCAAAGTCAACAAAAAAATTTCTAAACGAGGTCATATAAATTATTAATACATAGTATTGATTTTTCAAATTAGCCTAATAATTTTCAACAATTGAGTCTATTGTTAACATTTGGTTTGATTATTTAAATATTAATAAAGTGGTGACCCCCATATAAAATACATTAAACCTAATACTATATAATCATTTCAAAGCTTAACTAAAATTCTCAACAATTAATAATAAAATTAAAAATTAGCAGACAGTTTTAAATTGTTAAGAAAATGGCTATAAATCTGAAATAAATTAATATCAATATTTATTTTAAAACGTTTGCTATGCTTTTAGATTATGTATTAATAATAGGACTTAAGTTAATATTAAATGATTATTTTGCCAGTTAAGAGTTTAACATTCATGAAAAAGTTTTTTTAATCCTATTATGTTGAATTTCCTTCTCACTTCTTTAATTTCGAAGGAAATTATTTTTTATTTCAACTAATATAATATATTAACAAAAGTCACATAAATTTACTGAATACCTAAAAAATATTATAATATATTTATATTCTTTAACATATTTAAATTAGAGTTATATATATTTGATAATTAATATAGTTGGTAATAAAAATATCAATAGAAAATAATATTGTCATTTCAACAAAATAATTTTCAAACTGTGTTATATTAATAATTAATAAATTATATTGATTTTTTATAGTTGCTTAATTATTTTCAATAGTTGAGTAAATTTTTCAAAAAGTGATTCAATTATTTCATTTTATATTTAATCAAAATCCTCTTATATAATACACTAAATCATATACTATATAATCATTTAAAAAATTAGCTTAAATTATAAGAAATAAAATATAAAGATATGTAATTTCACAAAATTTCAAATTTTCATAAAATAATCTGATAGAATAATCATGCATCTTAATAATTATAGATTATAACATTAATTATATATTATTATTTCACCCAATTTAATTATTAATTTATAAATAGATATTTATTAAATTTTAGGAAATATTCTTTAGAATATATGAAATGATTAAGAAGAATATAAATAATATTATTTATAATTGATTATTTTATGACATCTATTGTAAGTGATTGCAGTTATAAATTCTGTTTTTATTTATAAAAGTAAATAATTAAATAATAAATAGTAAAATTGAAACTAATATTATTGATATTTTTTAATAATTTGATATTAAAGGTGTATTTTATAAATTATAAATTTTTTATTTTATGTAGATAGATATATAAATATTTAACACATTCATGCTGTGTGCTGAGCCAAAAATATATAATGGTACGAAAAATCTAAGACGGTTCTAATGTTCTATTTCATCAAAAACCTTATGGATTTAGTAAAAACACAGTAATTCTTGTGTTATACCTATTCTATTGTACAATTAACTAAATTTTCATTTTATAGCAGCTTATTTAATTTATTTTGAATATATTTTTATAAATATAGATATAATAATTTATTATTTCGGTTCTAGTTGGTAAATATAGTACTATTCATTGCAATTTTTACAATAAGAATTTTTATTCTTTGCAATTTTTCCTAGCCGTTTTATCATGTTCTAAACATTTAGTAGGTTTTGAATTTTTGTCTAATATTTATTATTAGTTTATGAACCAAAAAATTTACTTTTAAATTATTGTTTTAGTCTCTATACATAATTCAAAAGAAGTATACTCCATCAAAATAAATTTGCTCAATTTCTTCCATATATTGAGTATAAGTAAAGTTTTATTATTTATTAATTTAATAAATTAAATTGATTAAAGTAATATTATTCATTTATTTTTATTCAAAATAGTTATTGATTATGCTATAATATTATAAAAATAAAAATTAAAATCATAAATTAATAAGAATACAATAAGTATATAAAAATGTAGAATTCTGCTCCAACCCCATAATTACCTAATAAACTAAATAATTGAAAACTGTTCCAAATTTCCCTGGGTTATTCAGGTTATAGAGAAATTCTACCGTTTTATATTTTTATTTATAATCATAGATTTTTTCGCCCAGCTACCGTTACTAGAGTTTAAAAATACTCTTTCTAGTATAGTAGTTTGTTCTGATCAGAACTTGATTATAGATGATCGCAATTCATTTTTGTTTAATCTTTTTTAGTACTTTTATATTTATTAAATCACTTATAATACCAAACCGGCCAATAATGTGTTTGGATTTGGCTAATTAACTAAGAGTAATACAACTAGTAGAGCAAAATTTCTTTAAATTCCATGTAAATTTCCCTGCAATTGTTGTTGATAATTATAATATTTTCAGGTATTAAATTTAAACTCTTTTGCATACTTAAAATGATCATAAAAAAAGCTGACCCTAATTACTATTTATCATATATATAATATAAAATAGTATCAATTACCACATATATTCTAAATTATAAGTTACTTTCTAAAATGTGTAATTCTTGGAATAAAATATGAAACTAAGTCTTTAATATTAATGGAATACTAGCATAAAAACACCTTATTTTCTTAAGAAAACATAGATAAATGAACATATAAATATAAATAATTAAAATCACAGAGATGATGTATTCATAAAAAAAGAAAAAGTGAGAAGATAGTCAATTCTTAAGGATTAAAAAAACGAATTATTTCATATACAAAATCAAATCTATAAGATCCAAATATTGATTAAACTTAAAAAATAAAAAATTTTTTAAAATACATGATATAAAATAGCTTAAATAATTCAAAAAATGATGTTATATTTTCCTTATTAAGCGATAATAGTATAAAGTAAAACTATATTTGTATATGACTAGAAAAATATTGAACAAGGAGCTTGTCTGGCATTTTTATAAAAATAACTTGCAAAAATTGTATCTGTATATGATTTTCTTCGTTTAATAAAAATTAAATAGTAAACTATAAAAATTATATTTTTATAAGAATCCCTAAGATATAAAATATATATAATAATATATTTTATTTTACCCTGCACCTGTTATTAAATTATATTATTATATTATATTATATTATATTATATTTATTTATATTTATATTTATTATATTATATTATATTATATTATATTATATTATATTATATTATATTATATTATATATTATATTATATTATATTATATTATATTATATTATATTATATTATATTATATTATATTATTATATTATATATATATATATTATATTATATTATATTATATTATATTATATTATATTATATTATATTATATTATATTATATTATATTTTAATTATAGTATTTAATAAATTTTGTAAATAATATAAAATACAATAAACTGCTCAATTTTTTTTGTAATAAGTGGGTTTTGTTATACTTATATTTATTTTTTTTTTCAATCAATATCTAATTAAATAATAAAAGGAAGTCAATATTATTTTTTTAAAATTTAGCTTAAATATCTGATTTTTATATTAATTAAAGGAAATGTAGTAATGTAGGATCTTGTTTTACATAGAGTCTTTCTATAGAACTATTATCAAATATTGGATAATATCTAATATATATTATTTATTATTTTCTTTGTATTTATATATTTTATGAATAGCAAATTGTTAAGGAAATTGAATTAATTTAGATATATTATTTTTAATATTAGACAAATAAATTATAACATGAATATTATAAAAAAATTGTCAACATAATTATATATTTATTTATATGCTATAATTCAACCTTATATAAATATATTACGAAAGTTATTATTTTTTTCATTTTTATGTAAAAAAAACGGAAGGAATCAACATTTTTTCTACTTTTTCCATGCAATTATGTTCGAGTTAATGTTATCTGTAATTATCTTAAATATCAAAATGTCCATACGGTAGCCATTCTTCATAAACCCTTAAATGTTTCGCTAAATCCTTCAAAGGGGCTGATTCATCAATTTTTAAATTTCTATTCTTTTTATAAGCATCATAACCTAAATATTCGTAGTAAATATTGATAAAAGATTTTAATTAATTTATATTAACTCTTACCTACACTCCCAAACATTTCTTTTTCAATAAATTTAACTAATTCTATTGCATATCTTCTAAACCCAACAATATTCATGTGAGATAATATCCTTGTTATTCTCATATGATTATGCCATGATGTTATAAAGGTTTTATGATATCTCTCCTTATAATTGAGTGCTCTTTTCAATTTACCTGTTTCTTTGCATTCAAACTATATTCCCAAAAAATCATAAAACATCTCATAAGACCTAACTAATCGGTTAGCTATTTCTATATCATTTCTAAATAGATCAGCTTCAACTTCTAAAAGTTTATGAGAATTGTTATTGAATCTCGAAGCATAGTAGTTGGGAAATAACCATTATACGTAACCATGATGTCTTTCTAATTTTTCATAATTATTACTCCTTATATCATATAAAATTTTAATTTAATGTTAATAATATTATAAAACTTACCATGTAATTAAAATGTTTTCAATATAGTCCCCCATAGGAAATGATTTAATATAACACTTATAGAACTGAACATTATAATATGCTTATTAATTATTTTTTATACTTATTAATTATTTATTTAACTTTAAGGCAGTTTCCTTTATTTTTCATTACTATTTTATTATAATTTTTATTTTTCTTCCTTTTATTCCTCTTATTCTTCTTTTTCCTAATATATTTCTTTTTTCCTAACATTTTACTCGTTTTCATTAATTTAGCTATCTTTTATATTTATTTAAGAATTTATTTTTTCGTTTATTTCTTGAATAGATTAGGCTGAATCTGAATCCTGATCTTGTAAAATATCTTTAACTTTATTTATTTAGCTATTATCCGTTTTTTATATGATATACTTCTTATTTTCTACTTTTATTTGAGGAAAATAATTAGTCAATTTCATTTATTTTTCATCTTCTTTATTTGGAGAAACTTTTTAATTTTTTTAATTCATACTCATTTCAATTTTTATTTTATAAAATGAATTTTATTTTATTCACAAAAAAATATAATATTAACAATTGACAATTAATCCGCAAAGTTTTAATTTTATAATTTATTATTTTAATAATTTACCGCAAATTCATTATAAGATTATATAAGATTTTGACTTTTTCTAATTTTCAGTTTTTTTACTTTATAATAAATTGAATTTTATTAGTATTAAATAAATATTATTAAACTGATTCCATAATTTAAAATTTAACTATTTCTATTAATATATAGAATAATATACATAAAAATAAATAAAAATTAAATCACTAACTTTCTTCAACTTATTCTTAATCATCTTCGTATTATTGTTCTTCTTCTTCCTATTCTTAATTTAACTATTAATTTTTCTATAATTCTTATTCTTTTTTTCCTTTTCAATTCTTTATTTTTCTTGCTCTTCTCTTAATTTCTCCTCTTCTATTCTATGTCTCTCTTCATTAATTACTTAAAATCTTTAAAATCTTGATAAAAATCCTTCCTATTATAGTTCTTATAATTTTTCCTAATTTTTTACATCTTTATTTTTATAAATGTGTTAATAAATTTTGTAATTTAGAGATAATAATATTATTATATTTTACTTATTTATTCTTATTCTTATTTAAAGGCTTCTTTTTTTTCAGGAACTAATCATAGTTAAGTGACTTTACTATTTTTTCGTACTAAATGACATCTGAGTTTTGAGATTATCTGTAATAAACAAGAGTAAAATACTCTATTTCTTTAGGATCAAGAGATAGTTCACAATATTCTTAAGCTTTTTAAAATCTTCCCAATTACAGGTTCCTGGCGCTAATTCTGCTTATTTTTTAATCGTGTATAATTTAACATTATCTACAAGAGGAGCTGAATATTAGGTTATTTTCTGAAAAAGAAAAATAATAATTAATTAAATAAAATATTTATGTAAAAATTTTATATTTATATAGATTATTTACATCCGCTAATTTTTCATGAGTTGATATCAACTGATCTATATCCATAAGTTTATATTAATTAACATATTTTTTAAAAACTTCTTTAATAATTGTCAAATCTTAAGTTCTATTTTCATCCACTATAATGTAATCATTAGTATTGTCTTCTATCAAATATCTAGCAATTAAGAGTGCATCATTGAAATTTTCAATAGAAAAAGGTTCACTATAAAATAAAATTAATATTTATATATTTTAATAAATAAATATCAACTACTTATAGTAATTATAATCGAATTAAAATTACGTTTATAAGACATTAACTGTTTCTCGGATAGATTGTTTTTATTTTTTAACTGATTCCTCTGTAAATAGAAGCTACAAAAGTATAATATTTAAGAATTTAATTTAAATTTCATAGAGTATATGTAAATAAATAATAAACTTTACCAATAAAGCATCTTCTAAACCAATACCTTTACTCATCAAATTAAATTGTAAATTTTTTCCTAGTTTTGCAACATCATAGTGATTGACTTTAGGCATTTGCCTCTTAACAATTTGAGTTTTTCTGGAAGGCTATGACTGTGAGGGCCTTTTAGATGGTTATTTGCTACTTTTTTAATTTCTAATAAAATTTTTAGTTGGGTTATTATTATCATCAATAATAATTTTAATATCAGAAATAACAGAACTATTTTTTACTAGTTTTCTACTTAAAGATATTGTTATGAAGAGCGTTCTTCTAGATGGGAGGATCCGATATTTTAGAACGATTTTGGTTTATTCTTTATTTGATCCAACAAATCTTCATATTTTTGTTTATAATTAATATTTTCTTAATTTTCTAAATCTGATTTTCTAATCCATTCTCTTTCCATCTTCTATATTTTTGCTTCTTTTATTTCTACTTGTGTTTATAGTTCATTTTTTTATTACTTATTCTAATCTTCTAATTCTTTGTTTTTAAGTGTCAACTATTTTTATTTTTCTCTATTTCTTAGCAATTCTTCATCTTTAGCCCTTTTGGTATATAAAATTAATTATTATTTTTATAAATGCTATAACAAATAGTTTTACTGCAATTCTTGTTTTAAAGTTTATAGCTGCTCAATCTACACAGGTGATTATTTTTATTATTTATTATAAGGAGTAAGCAGAGACTCATTTTTCTGTTTATTCATCATTTTTTCATTTTCTGTGATTTATTTTTCATAAAAGCTTTTTATTTTAATGTTTATTAATATTGTTTATCTAAATCCATGAAATCATTCTTAAAAATATAAAGCAAAATTATTAAAAAATAATAATATTATAGTAAGAAAACTCAAATAATATTTACACATTTTTTTCTATATTAATCTTCTCTTTCTTTTATTAAAACAGCTAATTCAACATTATCAGATTTTAAAGTTTAAATAATTTTATTTTATTTTTCTACTACATCAATATTAGTTTAGTCAGTTGCTCTTATGGTTATATAAATTATTACGTATATATTGCTATTATAAAAATAATGAATTAATGTATTTACTCAAATTCCGTATTTTTTCTTAATGCCTGTTGTAATTTGATTTGTAATATTTTGCATTATTCTTAATATACTGCGAGTTCTTCTTGTAATTCTTGATTTTATGTAAATCGATGCTCCCTCTTTAATTATTCTAATTCATTGTTTTTATTTTCAAAATCTTTTTACATATCTTTTAATTATTTTTTTAACCTAACCGTCATAGAATTCTAAAAATATTTTTGTGCCATAAAATAATCAATATTAATAAAATTTCATTATTTAAAGCTACCTCCTATATGAGAGGAGCTTTCTTATTGCTAGGATTATTAGTTTCTTCTAACATTCTTTCATATTTTGTGGCTTCTCTCTATATTAAAATATTATTATTGTATATGTTTTATCCTAAATATTTTTAAATTCAAAAAAACCATTACTTCAAGATTGACGTTTTTTGTTTTTAATCTTAAGTTTTCATCTTTTAAATCATTTATTTATTATTTCAGCATAAGTATTTCAGAATAAAGATGCTCTTTATCAAATTTTATACAATTTGGAATAACTTTTTGTCGCTATTTATCTTTTACAGACCTTATTTATTAAATATAATATTAAACAGGCACTTAAACTTTGATTGATGAATAATTACGTAAATAGTTTAGGTTATGATGCTCCTTTAGTAGTCAAAAAGGATTTATTGTACATATAATTTGTGCTATTTAACTAATACTGTGCTCCAACCTATTATCCCGTTTAAGGCCTTGTTAAATGTGTCTGTGAAGTAGAAGCACCAATTTTTCTTGTTCTAAAATTTTTGGAGAAGTTATTGGCCTTTAGTTAATCAAATCAACATGTTCCTTTAATAATAGTTTCAAATATTAATACATAATAAAAATGCATTAAAATGAATTATAATATTAGCGAATTAAGATCATAAAAATATTAAAATAATCCTTGAATAAAGTTATTATTTTATATATGTGTTGCAATTTTTTTGTTTTTCCTATTCATTAAAATGACAAAACATTTTAATTTACTTTTTAGTTACTATTATCCAATTTTAATAATTCCAGATTTGAAAATCTAGATAAATTACTATTTTAGATATTAAAATCAATATTATAATTGGGATTACTTGGTTTTAAGTATTTTCCATTGTTTGTGACAAGTTAATAAATTGATATTCAATAAATCTAAACTATTTAGAGATTATTATAATTTATAAGTTTCTTTGGCTTATATTTTTGATAATGAGAAATTATTAGTTGTAATATTACTAATAGTAGTGTTATTTGTGATAACTTAATGTAATTAACTTTTCAACCAAATTTAATAAGTATGAGAATAAAAAAATAGTAAAAATCAGTCTATTTGAAAATTTTATTTCTTTGAGATAGTTTCATATTAATAAATAAAAATTAAAATAGTAGAAACTATATATATCTAAAATTTCTATTAAAAAAGTTGGAAAACCATATTTATTATTTTTAAAGTAATATGCTTATAAAATACCTTATATAAATTAATATTATATCTAAAATAATGTAGTCATATTTTTGGTAGTTTTCACCATCAAATTAACAATAATGATAATACAATTTTTATAAAAAGTTATACTAAATAAGCACACTAGATATAAATGACAAATAAAGAAAAAATTAATTTTTTAAAAATTTTTACAAAAAACATATAGTTCTATTAAAATACAATTTATATATAAATAATAAATTTATTATAATTATATGTTATTAACATCATTTATTCATTACATTCCATTGAATTATCCCATAAATAAAACATTTTTAAATTTATTTTCTACAATATAAAATAAGAAGGGGTGATTAGCATAAAACTCTATAACTTCTTAGGGTGCAATCATACATCTTGTTTTCATTACAACTGCAGTAGCAGCAGCAGCTTCTGATCCTTCTTCGTTAACTTCAATAAATGCTTTAGTTAATACTTAGCTTACAAGTAAGTCTTTTGAACCATTCATTCCAGAAAAGTCAGCATGCACATCTGAGAAAGCCTATACCATTCCCATGGCTTTCAATGTTTCTCCTAAATTGATAGAATGTTCAAATTTAAATTAAGGCAGACGCAAATTAACTTCTTTTTTTTCCATTTTAATACCCATATCATAAAGGTTCTAATAAAATCAAAATTATTTATTAGTTGATAATGCTACTTATAATAATTTACTTCAAATTTAATATTCTGCAATAATCCTTTTATTCCCAGATTTATTTCTGGAAGAACAACAATCATTGATAAGTTATTTCCTTTGTATGGCAGAGAGATAGCCTTACAATGTGTATTCTAATAAAACATAAACTTATTTTTTTAGTACATCATTTAAACTTCTTATTTAGAGGGCTAATTAGGAGCAATATAAAAGGTGTCTTTTTTGGTTTATTCTTTTTTAAATTTAGATTGCCAGTCTCCCTTAAAGTAAACAGCGGTGGTAATAACCAATCTAGTGAGAGCTTCAATAGAGTCGGGAGGAAGCAAATCTTTAATTTTATCTTTGGTTTATACTTCAACCCATTTATTAATAGTACTCCTAGAATTTTCAGGATTATTTTTGAAATCTTAAGGATCTACTTCACTTAAATGGAATTTTTTCAATAATTCAATGTATTGAGGGAGGAAAGTATAAGTTTTTTCTGGCCATATTTTATTAGCAACGGATAACTATACATCTTTTTGACTGTTTAGGTGTTATTAAAATTATAGAAAATCTTAATGAATATCTAGTTCTTTGATTTCTTATAGACAAAGAGCTTTTGCCATTTCTTATTTGGTTTCTCCAGCAGCTCCAGCATAGCACATAATTAAAGCACTAAGGATATTGTAAGGAGATAGAAATATATTTTCTTCTTGTTTTTTTTGAATTTCGTTAAAAAGAGCAGAAGAAAATTGGTTATAATCTCTTAAACCGATATTTTATTGCATAAAACTTTACTTTTTTTTTTATGATTTTGATATTATTTTTAATTATTTATTAGTCAATTTATGAAATTTATTATTAAGGTTTTATATTTTACTTCTCATATTTAGTAATTATACTTGTAATACTTTATCATATTTAAGATCTGAATAGGAATATAGATAAATAAATAAAAAATACTTATTAATTAAAGATTAATTCATATATCTTTAGCTAAAATCCATAATTTTTGACATTGGATAAGTTATACCATATTATTAGATTAGTAATTAATTTTTATTTTTATATTCACCTTCTATGATTTACTATTTTATCCTTACTTATTTTTTATTATTTTTATTAAACTTATTTTTTTGAATGAATTTAATCTATTTAAAATAATAATGTAATTTTGCAACAATTTATTATTATATAAAAAATAAGAAACTGTAACTTAATACTTAAAGTATGGATAATTTATTTTATATTATATTTATCTGGTTTTAGAATTTAAATGTTAAAAATATTTTAAGATATTTTATTATAAAAGTATATATAGTAAAATAATTTAGTACAATATTAAAATAAAAAAATTTTCTATTTTTATAAAGCTTCAAGAAACAAATACTTTATTTAATTAAATATAATATATATATATAATAAATCTATTTTTATTATTTGCTGAATTAATATTATTCATTCCAACCCACAGAATTATCCCATAAAGAGAACATTTTTAAATTTATTTTCAACAATGTAAAATAAGAAAGGATGATTTGCATAAAATTCACAAGGCATAAAAAGACATTCTTAATTTAATACAACAGCAGTAGCAGCAGCTGCTTCTGATCCTTCTTCATTGACTTCTATAAATGCTTTAGTAAATATATTACTTACAAATAATCTTTTTAAACCATCCATTCCAGAAAAATCAGCATGCACATCTGAGAATGCCTAAACCATTCCCAAGGTTTTCAATGTATCTCCTAAATTAATTGAATATTCAAATTTAAATCTAGGAAGATGCAAATCAACTTCTTTTCTTTCCATTTTATTAACTATGTTTTATAGACTCTATATTTATATAGATTATTAATGTAAAGTAAGTAAGTTTATTATACTAATTCAATATTAATAATTTACATCAAGCTTAATGTGCTCTATCATTTTTTTAATTCCGAATTCTAAAGTGGGAAGAACTACAATCATAGATAGATTATTTCCTTTGTAGGGGAGAGAGACAGCCTTAAATTAAGTATTCTAGAAAAACAAAAACTAATTTTATTAATACATCATTTAAACTTCTTATTTAGAGGGCTAGTTAGGAGCAATATAAAAGATATCTTTTTTGGTTTATTCTTTTTTAAACTTAAATTACCAGTCTCCCTTAAAGTAAACAGCGGTGGTAATAACCAATCTAGTGTGGGCTTCAATAGAATAGGGAGGAAGCAAACCTTTAATCTTATCTTTAGTTTATACTTCAACCCATTTATTAATAGAACTCCTAGAATTTTCAGGATTACTTTTAAAATCTTAAGGATTCACTTCACTTAAATGGAATTTTTTCAATAATTCAATATATTAAGGGAGGAAAGTATAGGTTTTTTCTGGCCATATTTTATTAGCAACGGATAACTCTACATCTTTTTGACTGTTTAGGTGTTATTAAAATTATAGAAAATCCTAATGAATATCATCCTCATTTATCCCTTATAAACACAGAGCTTTTGACATTTCTTATTTTGTTTCTCCAGCAGCTCCGGCATAGCACATAATTAAAGCACTAAGTATATTGTATGGAGAAAGAAATATGTTTTCTTCTTGTTTTTTATTAATTTCATTAAAAAGAGCAGATGAAAATTGGTTATAATCTCTCTTATTGATATTTTGTTGTGCCGCACCCATTGCGATTTATTTTATATAATTTTGTTTGAGATTTTTTTTTAATTATTTATTTAGTCAATTTAGAAAATTTAACATGAAACTTCTAAAATATATGAATAGTACTTATCATATTTTATCAATACTTAGTTTTTATAAGAATTTATAAGGACATAATTAATTAAATATAAATTATTTATTTAAAAGATGCTCAATTCATTGAATTGACAAAAAACTAAGTTATTATAATTTATAAATTAATTAAAAGTATTTTATTGGCATATTTGTTCTTTATCAACATTTTTTAATATTATCTAAATATTTTAATATCTAGAATTTATTTAATATTGATGATTTTTTTGATTTTTCATGTATATTCAAGCTATTTATAGTGATTGCTATTAAAAGAATAAATAAAAATTGATATTTATTAATGCGTAAATACAAAGAAAGTAATTTTTTAAAGATCAAAGTAAAACTAGTATTAAAAGATATGATAAAAATTTTTATATTAAATAAAGAATATAAAAAGTAAATTATTTAATTTAAAATCTAAATTATTTTTATTGTTTTTTGCTTCATTATTCTTTTTTATCACTTTCAGGAGTAGATTCTTGGGTTAATTTTTGATTTTCTTCGGCTTTTTTATCTTCTTCAATTTGAGGTTTTTTTTCTCTTCCATGTTCTTCTTCATAACTAAATATTTCCTTAAACTCTTTACTTATTAATGCCTTAATCATAACAGCTCCAGTGCATCCAGGCACTAAAAAGAGAAGGGCAGGTTGTGCGTGTTTGAAAACAACCATTACGACATAGGTGGTGATGATTCCTAAGATATATCCTCCAAAACACCAGTTAAAGAGGGGTGTTTTTACAGAGTGAATATTTTTGGCTTATTTCAAATATTTATCAAGATCAAATTTCAAACAAAGGGCGACGAAAATTCCGGGAATTACGATGTCTCCCAATCCCAACATAGAGAATTTGGGTTAGGGGGCGAATTCTCCATCGAGGTCCCAATCGTAAGGGAATACTAGTTTGATGGGAACATTAAATGATTTAGCTACGGTGACCATCACATCAGTTCCGTAAACCCAGAAAATGTCGTAGAAGAACAATCCCCATAGCAAAATGAACCCAGTTTTGAAGTTGGGTAAGTTCAAATTTTCAATACCGACCACTGAAAAGGCTATTCCGAAAATGTTGTTGGTAATCCAGTTTTTGGTTTTCACGTACAAAAAGCAAGGGAAAATAGAAATGGCAAGACAGAAGGCTTCCAAATAGTTTAATTTAATAGGTAAATCTATTTTTTTGAATATTAAGTTTAGGTGAAACACTCTGTCAATAACGATCACATTGGTCCAGTGTTTAGGAGCGAACTTAGAAACGGGTAATTCAAGGAACCCGGCCAAGCAGAACAATCCTATGAAAGAGAAGTGGGCGGTGAAGGCAATGTCTAACCAGGTCGTGGGCAGGAATTTGTAAGCTACATACAAAGAAAACAGAACCATAGATCCGTAAACAGGGAACATATAGGCATCTTTACTGCTCATCGTTTCCTAATCATCGTCCTTTTGCAATCTTTTGTGGTTATTTTCTCCTTGTATATCAGATTTTTTGATTTTAGCTGCCAAAAAGCACCCCAGGTACACACAAATTACTGATTGAATGAACAATTAGAAAAAGGCAGAGACGTTAGTTTGAGAAGCAATTACGTGGATTCCTATCAAAACTAATATCATTGTCACGCATATCATAGGTCTTACAACGATATGTTGGCTGATGTGAAGAGACATTGAACTAAATATTTTTTTATCTATGTATATTCTTAATTAACTGTAATAATACTTTTTTGGTTAAAATATTTTCTTTTCTCTTTATAGATTGAAAATTTAAATATTTGTTAAATTTTTTTTTAATAATAATATTATTTTATTTTGTTATTATTAATATTAATTTAGTGAGAAAATATATTGATTACATGTATTTATGATGGACTCTTATTTAAATTAACAATTATAAAGAAATTCATCAATCGTTTAAAAGTAACACGTATTTATTATATTCTTAAAAGCCGTATGGCTTTAAAATTATTATTGTGCTTATTTATTTATTTATTTATTTATTTATTTGATTTAACTCTATATAATTTACAAATTTTAGTAACATAGCAATAATATATCTACATTTTTATTTACTTATTAAATTAAATTTGTTCTTTTTTTTAAATACAAAAATATTATAGTATTTTTAGTAATTTATTTAAATCATTCATTTTCAATTTAAAGTTTCTCCATCAAACTTTACATTTTTTCTCCATAGTACCCTTAAGTCATTTCGCAAACAATAACTATGATAGGGAATTTAAGTTCAAAGTGCAACTATTTAATAAACTCGATATTTGACTATCCTAGTTAAGGAATTTCGTACTCATCATGTCCTGTGCCAAGCCATTCATTTAAACTAGATCCCGCTGCAGGATATTTAGAGGGATTTTCTTTGCTTTCCTCTTACTATTTTAAAAGATCAGCAACTTCAAAACTAAGGGCAATCACTTCTCGTTCCATTTCACTTAGTTTAGTAAATTCATTTTTCAACACACTTTCATCATTTAGTTTGTAATAAATTTACTTTACCCTTTCATAGTCTACTATTTTATTGTCAAAGAGGTGAGGAGGAATCCCTTTACGACATTATAATACACTTCTATTGACTTTCCCGTTTTTTTCTCTATTAAATTTTTGAACTTTTTTATCGAATAATAAAAGCAAATCTTTAATTTTTTCGTTTATATTTTAATATTTTTTCAGATTTTCTATTATTTATTCCCCTCCTTTTTCAACAAATGATTTGGAATTGTAAGAACTCAATTCTCTTCCCACTTCCAAAATGAACTCCTCACTTATGAAAACAATGTCTTCATTTTTAAAATTTACATCATTATATCTATTTAAACTTTTCTGTCCGGAAAAACTAGTTCTAATATTTCTTTATCGCTACTTTCTGAGTTCAATTTCATTTATTTCCCTTCCTTTAAAAGCTTCAAAACCTCTTTCCCAATATTTTCTTTTTCACTTTATAAAAAATGGTCTTGCAACATTCCCTTACACATAATATATCTGGCCTTTTAATGTAAAGGGTTTGTATCTAGCGCTTCTTTTGCTAATTCTTTGCATTTCTTAAACAACTGCTGTTTTAGGTAGCATATAGCGCTATTTGTAAGTACTATCGATTTGGTGCTTTTATAAAAATCATCAGTCTCCTACTTAAAATAAGAATTTTCTAGTTCTAATATGCATTGTTCATATGATTTAATAGCCTAATCGTATTCCCCTTTCTAAAATTTAGAATTTCCTTGATTTTTTAGATCAAGTATAGTTTCCTAATTCATAAATTATATATTTTTTATTAAAAATTTATATTTTAAAAGTTGTAGAAATAAATTATTATAATTTTATTAAATTAATTGTTAAAAATTGTATAATTACTTAATCAGTTTTTATTATATTAAGTACTAATGAAAGTAAATAAATATTTTAAGCAAATTTATCGACATATTTTTTATTTTGTAATTTTAAGATTAAAATATCAATATTTATGTTTTAAAATTATTTTTTAAATATTTTAATTTCATATTATAAAAATGGAAATAAATAATAGATGATTTTTATTTCGTAAATATAGTATAAATCAATAATATTTTCACTCATAGTTTATTGACAATATATTTTATAGAATTTATATTATAATTAAATGTACATAAAGAAATTTTCAATAATTTTTAAATTCATTTCATTTTCTTAATTTGACATATAGCTTACTCCATTAGCAATTGTATTTTTTTATATCAAAGTCTTATTATTATAATTGAACTATTATTTATTTATCCGATTAATATCTTTAATAATAATTTTTCCCGCGGCTTGTAACATCATAATATTATAAAATTTCTCAGCTTAAGAGGTAGGTTAATTTTTTTCTCGCATTTAGCAAATATCAGAAAACTCAAATAGAACATCATTTCTATATGTTTAAATTCAAGTCTTTTTTCTCTAAAATTTCTAGCCACATCTCTAATTAAAATTTTTAAGGTAAATTAAAGGAAAATAAAATTATAAACAAAAGTGACATTGCTAGTATTTATATATATTACTCTAGCAGTTTTAGTGCATTTGTTGATAGCTAAATGTTTTTATTCTTTTAATTAAATAATTCACTTTCCGTGTTAGTTCTATTTTCTGTGTCAGGCTATTCAGTTATCGTAAAATTTTCATAATCAAAGGTATCAAGATCCAGTTAGTTCTTATATAGTTTAGGAAATGGATCGATATTCAACGACTAGTCTTTAATATTGGAAGTGTTTTTCTTTTCAGAACTCCATTCACTTCCAAAAATTGTTTGAGACCCGAAGACAATTGAGAGTGTGTTTAACTAACAGGATTGCTTATAAAAGATTCATTTTCTAGTAAAAATAAAAAATTATTAAACCAATTTATTTAATTCAATTATAATTTTAGTTTAAAAACCTAGTGGCAAGAATGGCATTGACATTTGAGAACTCTGTTCATGCCTGACAGTGTGGATTTCAGAATATCCTTGCTAATACATGATTCCTGATGGATCATAATCTCTTTATACTTTTACCACTCGCAAAAAATCATTTTTAAAAATTTGGTTGGAGTTAAATTCTTACACCATCTTTGTAATTTCTAGGCTTTCTGGGTTAAATTACTTAAACATTTCTTTAAAATGATTCTCATTAAACTAGCTAATGAATTAAACAATTTAATTTTCCTATTTCAGTTTCCAATCTTCATCTTCCTGATCATCTTGCGATATCAAAAAGTCAAAAATATTTACATTTTTTTCATCCACGCCTACATATCTTTGATTAAAAATTGAATAAAATAAGATAAAAAGAGCAAACAACAAGTATCGAATTAAATTAGGTCTTGAATTAAACATATTATTTACGACTCTTCTTCTAGGAAAACCTCTTCATCATATAACTAATCAAGTCTTTATTATCGCTCCTATCTATTTCTTTTATATCCTTTTTTCGTTTACGCGTTTCCATTACTTGTTAGCCTAGATTTGATCATTTTTTTTGTTCTATTCCCCTCCTCTCTTAATATGGATTAGGAAATTTCTGATGACTAAGTATCAAAATCAAACTTGCTCAGGTCTAAGTTTTAAAATTCTTTCAAATTTTCTTAACACGATTTTTTAAACCAAAAGTTTTCATTTTTATTTATAAAATTATATTCTTCATCACCAAATAATTGAATTTAAGAAATCATATCATGAAATCCTCTCGGATTCTCATTATCAATCTTGTAAATTAAATTAAGTTGATAATTTATTTAAATTTGTTAATAACACGTATATTTAGTTTTACAATTGACTTTTGATCTTCCATAATATTGAAATAAGGATCTATTAGTGGTCTTTCACAGTTAAAATCAAAATAACTTTCTTTTATATTTTCTTTGGGTATTTAAAATTGATCTTCTTCCTAAGATTTTTTTACCTCTATTAAGTGCTATTAGTGTAATATTTCTTTAATTGGCTTGGGTTACTTCCTTAATTCTTCAATTGAATCTTCTTCCTCAATGTAAGGTATTCCTTTTTTCTTTTTAGTTTATAAAACCTTATTTTTTTTGGTATTAGCTGCATAACTTCTTTTTATTCCTATGTTATAACTTTAAACAAATATGAACTTCTAAACTCCCGTATTTCTTCTTTAAAAAAGGATTTTCTTAAGTTATATTATAAAGTTACAATATATATAAATTGTACATAAAAAACAACTCATTTGCTTCCTTAATATTAAAGAAAACGTATATTATACCACACCTAGAACACGAGGATTATATATTATAGTTTTTCTTTCTTTAGTAAATTATTAAGAAATTTCCTATGACATAAAATCGACTTTTAACTCATTTCTATATAAAATAAAGAAATTCAAAATTACAAAAATATTCTGAAATAAAATTGATTTTACAAGAGTTTGGATATTGAAATATTGTAAAATTGTAATTTCTTTATTGTAGACGAAGGATCTATGATTAGTTATCTATTATATATTTTAAATTATAGAATTTATTATTATCTTTAGTAATTTTTACATGTATTAATTAAGTTTAGGAGGGGGATGGCACCTATAATTAATGGAAGTTGAATGATTATAAGAATATGATATTATATCTTGTGATGCCAAACTCTCTTCTATATAATGGATCATATCGTTGACAAATTATATTTTTATATTTTATTTTTTGTTTTATTTTTAATTATGCTTAAAATTACTTTACTTGAGTAACCAGATTAAAAATATATAAATTTATAAATATAAGAAAAATCAGGTAACATTTAGCATTAATAATGCTAATACAACCATCTATTCAAATTACTTTTTGTTAAAATCTGGTATAAAATAATAAGTCTGTGTGTGACCATCTTATTTAATATATCTAAATATTATATTTTCAATGATAATATATTTTACAAAAACAAATTATACTAATTGTTTATAAAATATTGAATTCACTAATGTAATAAATAGCAAATACAATATATGCTAGCTATTTATATTATTATTACTAACAAAGAATCATAAATTTATCATACTATTTATTAAGCCTTATATATATTAAAGAATTTCTCTGATTATTATATTAGTATAATTTTAAAGTAATTAAAACCTCGAATAATAAATAAAATAAATTTCAAAATAAATCATAAATTTATTGACTGCCTATATATAGATCGATACTTTTTATGGGTTTAAAAAATAAAATGAAAGAATATACAAAAGATTTGCTGGATAATGAGGGACTAACCAAATAAGATTAGGTTTTTATAATATAATTAAAACAGACTTTATTTGATACAAATTTAGATCCAGTCGATCTATTTAAAGAATTTGATGCCAATGGAAATGGAGAACTTAGCTGGAGTGAATTTGGGACTTTATTAAGATTTAAATTTCCTGATATGAATTTTCCCACTTCTTTTCTTCATGTATTCAAAAAAGCAGACATCAACAAAGTAACTATTTAGATTCCGTATGATACAATAAATTTGATATTAGAATTAGTTTATTTACTAAATGTCAATTATTTTTATAACGAAGAATGATAGTCTCAGTTTGCAAGAATTCTTATCTATTTTTAATTGGAAAGTAAGGGAAGACGACAATATTTCTCTTAAAAATTTGTCTAAAAACAAAGAACTAATTGCCTAGCTAGAAAGTAAAAAATCTTCTATTGCATAATATGAATAAAAAATCTAGGATCTGGAAGATTAGATTAATAATTTAACATAAAGAAATGAACAGTTAATATAGGAATATTAATAATTATAAGAGGAAAATAATAGTTTAAACTAAGAAATTGAAAATGTAATCGAGTAAAAAGGGGAATTAATGAGTTAAGTAAAAGAATAAAATGAAGAAATAGTTTCATTGATAACAGAACAAGAAGAACACAATGAGGTGATAGAATAACTAAAAGAAAAAATAGCAAATTTGGAAGAAAACTAAGAAAAGTAAAATGAACTTCAAACTTTAAACAAATAAAACTAAGAGTTGCAGTAAGAATTAAAACTAAAAGTTATTGAAATTTAAAATAATAGTGTCAAATATTAGAAAGAAAAAGAATTAATTTAATAAAAGTAAGAAGATTAATACATTTCAATTGAGAAATTAGCTTAATATAAATAAGAAAATGAGAATTTAATATAAGGTATGAAAAATGAATATGAATCTTAAATAAATTAATAATAAAAATAATTTTAAGAACAAATTCTAGTTTTATAAAATAAATTAAATTAAGATAAAGAATAGAGTGAAAAAATATAAAAATAACTAAATAGCGAAATAGAAAAGTTAGAAGAACATAAATAAACAATAATTAGTGAAAATCAAAATTATAAATGTTAATTAAGCCTACTAAATGAAGAGGTGACCTATTAAAAGAATAAATCTTTAATAGATTAATATGTTTAAACCGAAGAAACCTTTGAAAAATTTCAAATAGAAAAATAAGGCCTACTATAAAAAGTAAAACAAATTGAAGCAGAATCAAAATAATAAAAAGAATACATTGAAAGCAAAGCTTCATAGACAATATTATAATAAGATTAATAAATAAAAGAATTAAAACAAAAGAAAGAAGATTACGAAAATAGAGCTAATTAATTGTAATAATTATAAAAGTAAGATTATGAAAAAATATAAGCACTCCAAAATGAAAATAATAATCTTGAAAGAAATTTATCATGTGCAAATATGGAAAAAGATAAATTTTAAAATGATGAATCAATTGTATAACAGCTACAAGAAAAAATTAAAAAATAGGAATATTCATTATAGTAAGTAGAATAAAACTAAGCAGAATTACAATTAAAATATAATTAAAATTTAGAAAAAATTGAAAATTTGCAGAAATCGTATAAGGAATAGTAATAAGATGTTGAAGATTATAAAAATATTATTTCTGAACTTAAATATGTAGAAACTGAATTAAAAGAATAATTAAAAATGAAGGAGTAGCAAAATAATAATTATAATAGTAATGATAATTTTAATTAAAATATATAAATAAAGAATGGGATGATGTGAAAAGAACATAAAAAGAAAAAATAAAGATACTGAAATAAATAATATCCTAAAATAAGCATTGGCCAAGCAGTGATAGTGATGTTTCATAAGATAGAGATATAAATGAAAATCATGATAAAAATTAAAAGAGATTGTCATACAAATTTAGGAAATAGAGACTGTTATAAATAAAGTAATTAGCATAGCAGAGAAAATAATAACGAATTAGGGTCTAGAATAAAATTCATAATAGTTATAATCTCTAATCGCGGATAATTCAAAATGTTAAAATTCTATTGAATATCAGACAGTTATAACTTATTTAAAAGAGTGTGTTTAATAAAAGAATGAAGAAATAGAATAATTTAGGAATAGAAATATATAACTGATTTAGGATTTAAAACAATTGGAGGACGAAAATGGAAAAAGCAATTCTCTTTAAGAAGAAATCTATGATTTAAAATAAACAATGATTAGAAAGTAGTAGGAATTTACTCAATAAAATTCTGACATTAAAAAATAGTTACTTTAAGAAAGAGAAGCTGTATAAATTCTGAAATTAAAAGCTATAGAGAATGAAGAGTAATACAAGCTTTTAAACTAAAAAGAATAATTTAAAGAAACAAAAATAGAAAAATATAAAACTATATATCAAAAATAAAACAGTTAAGAAAGAGAACTAAAGGAGAAAATTTTTCATTTAGAAGAAAAATAAATAAATACGGAAAAAAAATATTTTTAGAGCAGGTTAGCAGTTAAGAAAAAGTAGATTAGTTATAATAAATAATAAATAAGTAAAAAAGGTAAATTGAATAATTATAGGCCGAAATCTATGCATTTAAAAGAACGAATTCGGGGCAAATTAAATAAATAAAACATTTGGGATATATAAATAAAACTGTTAATGATAACTTTACGAAATTAAAAAGTAAGAAAGTTTTAGAAGAGATTTAGAATAGTAAGTAGATGAAATGAATGGAAATTATACTAAAAATTCGAGTGATTCTGAAGACTGATTGAAATTTTATAATTTATAATTTATTTTAGTTTATATTAGAAGATATGTATTTATGATTTTTATTTTAATTAAATAGCGTTAGTAATAAAAATGTTACTATTTTGCAATAAAATTAATGTAATAAATAAATTTAATCTTAAATTTAAATGTAAATTAATATTTAGTTAATTATTTGTGTAGCTAAATTCTGCCAATTTCTAATAAAAATAGAAAAGAAGAAAATACTATAAAATTAATTTTATTTAATTATTTACCAATCGTTTAGAAACAAATAGAATCAAAATAAGAAAGCAGTAAAATGGACAACTAAGTAGCAAAATAACCAGACTAATATAATAAAATAGAAGATAAAGAATAGCAAGTAAATAGTGAAGGTAAAATTGAAAAGGGAGCAAAGATAGTGTTTGATGCTTCTAAAAAAGTTGCTTAAAAGGTAGGTGATGGGTTGCATGAAGGAGCAGAATATACATCTGAAAAAGTAAATTAAGGTATTCAATATATCGATGAAAAAGGCAAAGAAAAATACTAGAAAGATTTAGATGATATGAATGAGAAAGCGAATAAAATTGGGAAGAAAGTAGAATAAAAATTTAATAAGGCCACTTAAAAATAATGGGGTGGCTCAAAAAATGACATTTTATATTTTAAATTTTTAAATATATTATTATTTATTAGAATTATTGAATATATTAGATATTTTTAACATCAATGATAAATAGTAGTTAAATTTTATAACTATTTTTACATTTTATTTTAATAATAAACTTATGCTATAGATTTAAATTAAATTGCATTTATATTTATTCATATGGGCAAAAATGAGGATTTTTAGGTTTTGAATAATCTTCCAAATAAGTTAAAACAACATCCAAAGCTATTTGAAAATATAAATCTCATTCCTTGCGTTCCTCCTGGGAAATGAGATGCAATTAAAAATGATAAAGAAGCGACCTATTTTATTATTTGAATTTATTTATTTTTATTAATAAATATCTATAAATGATAACTTTGTTAAATATTTATTAAATACCTGCAATGAGGCAAATAGTAAAACAAATAAATAACTTGATCTCAGAATGGAGAAGTACAATGTACCCAATAGTGTAATTCCATATGCAATTGAATACCAGATTTTACTTTTATCAGATAAAGCCTTTAAAAATTTTTAAGGCCCCTTGAGAATAGCTAAACTTACTATAATACACAAACAACCTAAACTAAATAGAGCGGAAAACTTAGACGGCATTACAATTACTAACGGCAAAAATGTAAATGATACAAATATCAAAAACAGTCCTAATATAAAGAATATAATAAATTATTTCCAAGATTGCATAGCTGTTTAAGCTTCACTCATTTTGTTCGAAAGTCCTAATTAATATGAAAAATTAGCTGTTCCTTAACGATTGCATTAATTATCTTATATAGTAATTACCCGATAAATTACTGGCAGAATTAGAAATTTTGCTTTTAATTTACCCAAATGTTTTAGAAAATAAACTTCCATTTTCTTCATCACTGCCTTAAAATTTCAGAAATTTTTATCAGCTTCATTAACAAATAAATTTAGTACTATTTTACCTATGCTTGATTTTGTTGATTTTGCTGACAGAGGTGTACTTTCCAAGTCAAGCATACTATTTTTCCAAAATTTCATTCGTATTGCTTATAATTTAATTTATTATACGGATTTTTTTTATATTTATTTGGATAATTTTATTAATCGAATTTTTTGAGAAAGAGAATTTTTTTTTTTCTTTTTTATATAATTTTAAAGTTCATTAAATAAAAAATTTCCCCGTATGTTGTAATTAAATCACTAAACATAAAATGCATGTTGCTAATCACCAACCCATTTATGTATTTTCATCAAATTCTCTTGAGAATAATATAATCTTCAAAAACGAATTATTAGGTCTGCTAAATATGATGAATTCAACATTAATTAAGTTAATTCATTATTTATTTGTTGCTTGCTTGCTTTGTATATTATATATAGGTATGCAATAGTATACTTAATTTTATTAGACTTAATAATATTTTATAGTAAAATGTAAACATTTAATTTTTCTTGCGATTATTTAACAAAGAATTAATTAAAATATATATATATAGTATTTATATAAAATCAGTGAGCTTTATATACTAATTGTTCCTAGGTTACAATGTCAATGTTGAGGGATTTTAAAATTTAAAAGATTTTGTATTACAATTCCACAAAAGTTTGAGCGTTATCTTCTTTTTTAAAATCAAACCAAAATTCAAACTTTAACTTATGGAAAGTATTCGTACTTTTATCTACTATTCTAATTCCAGTAATCTAATAAATCATGAAAATTAAAAAGAGCTCACTTTTTGGTGTTAATAAAAGAATTATTTTGAACATTTAATAGAAGTAATTACTCTTTTAAAAATTTCATCTTCTTAAGCAATAATTAATATGTGAATTCTTGCCAAGCTTTATTGGCAGATGAAAAATCTGTATCATAATTCTTTATTGCAAAGTTGAAAAAGAAATCCCCCCTTTGGAGTTTACAGGGTCTTCCCAACTAGGTTAGACTTAATCTCTGAAAATTGCAAAAGCTTCAATTGATCTTTTATTATTGTCAATACTAAACCTAAATAAGTTTTAAAAATAAAAATAAATTCTTTGCTAGACATTGGATTTTTTAAATAATTTTTCTACTTTGTTAAATTCCCTTGTTTATCAGTAAAAACCTTGGTAGGAAAACTAAGATCCGTATTATTCCATATCATTGAAATTTTTCTAATGTATCAAATTCGGTGATAATTTTATTATTATCCATAAATTGCTCTTCTTACTTTTTATAATTTTCATTTCTATAATTTTCCCATATAACCCATTTTAATTTAATTTAAGTTTGTACTCCTTTTCTTGATTATGCTGCTTTCCTTCCATTTATTTATTTATTTAAAATTATATTTTTTAGCGTTTAAAGTTAATAAATACTGTAAATAATTAATTAAAAATTGTATGTAAATAAATTAAATTCTGTAATATAATAGCACGTTCTTGCAAAATAAAAAAAAATTCCAATCTATTATTTTTCCAATAAGTACAATGGGAACATAAATTAATTTTATTTTTTAAAATATAATATTATATTAAATTAAGTAAAAGAATGATTATTTTTATCTATTAAAATAATAGTGATAATTTATTTGTATTCATTAGTTTCGCTTTCAATTTCATTATTAATTTTATTCTATTTCTGATTTTTATTGCTTAGGTTATTTTATTTTTAACGTGATCTTACTATACATCTTATTATTACTATTTCTAAATTTATTCGGCATCTCTTTATAAATCCTATTTAGACTCTTGCCTGCTGCGAAATGATGCTACCGATTTTGATTTTTTAAACTTGCAGCATAAGGCGAATTTTATAAAAACTTATCTACTTTGACTCTTCTTAAGGGAGGGAAATCTACATCTCCAAATTGACTTAGTTTAGTGTATGCTCCCGGCCCAGGAACTTTACATCAATTAAACAAAAATTAGTTTTAAAATCTTATAATTAAACAAATTTCTCATACTTTCTTTATCTTTTTTCCTTGCAACCCTATCTCCAGCACTCCATCTACCTCCTTCTGAGTTCCTATACTTTGATTCTCTAAACAATCCTTTTAATTTAAAGTTTCGCTATAATAACTTCCGGGTCCTGGAATTTCGGATTCTTTTTTGAAATATTATAATTTTCTATATATTTACTAATAACTACTCAATGAAAACATAAAAACTAATAGTTACTATTATTTTAAATCTAGTTGATTAAGGGGGGTTAAATCTTGTTGCACATGATCCTGAAAATGAAGCATAGTGATATTTTCCAAATTATTCATACCTTCAATATTATGTGCTCCGGGTCCTGGATTTTCTCTAACAGTTGTAAGCATTTCTTTTTATAAAGTAAATATAGTCATCACCTCTTTTTTCAAATTTTATTAATATTAAACTAGATAACTACTTACATGGGTCAGGAGTTCTAGCTCCAAATGAAAACATTAAAGTTTTATCTCTTTTATCAGTGTTATAATCTCCTGGTCCAGGAGTTTAAACGGTTAGTTTATTTTATATTCTAGAACTGAAACTGAATCCTTTTTTTTTTTTATTAAATTCGAATAAAGATTTCTATTCATACTACTAAGGGCTTGGTTTAAACTTATCCCCCTAAGTAAAATCTGACTTCGTTCCACTTCCCAAACCAGTGCTTCTTTCATTTTTACAGAAGGTAAATCGTAAAATGGGGTTAAACCTATATATTATTAATTTTATATTTTTTCCCATATAATCAAGTAGAAAGGACATTTAATTATATGAATTTAAATGTTTATTTTCAGATATATATATTTTTAATAAATTACAATATGACTATTTTATTGAGGTAAACCTCTATGCCTACGGAAATGAATAATAAGCTTTAGAAGGGGAAGTATTTAAATTGTCGTGGGCCAGTTTGGTCTGATGTAAATTTACAGTTGTTGACATATCACTTGGTTTCAAAAATAATTTTTTTAGCTAAAATACAACTTGTCGTTTTTTTATAGAGACTTAATTGACAATTATTGATTAATGTATAATTAAAATAAATAAAATGGGATGGATGTGATTTATAATAATTAAAATATATTATTTAAGTCAATAACTATTAAAAAAAGTGCAATCATCACATTGATTGAAATAAAGAGAAATAAAAATATCATAGTTTTCTTTATATATTAATTTATTTTGAAATCACAAATTAACAATTTTTATTTCAACTTATATTATTTTTTATTATATAATCTAATATATTAGATGTATATTAGTAAATATATATATTAAGTATATTATATCAATATTAAATTTATTCATAATATTATGATTCATCATCTTATTATAATTGTAAGTAGCAATTTTTATTTAGTTTAATATATATTTAACCATAAATTTTTTGTTTAAAAAATCTTTTTAATTTCCTAAATCTAATTTTTCTAAACTGATTATTTCTTCATACTCATAGATTTCTTCTTTCCATTTCATAAGATCCAATTCAATATTGCTAATATCATTTAAACATAATTTATAGTAATATTTAGCCAGCTTAAACTTTTCTTATTTGAAAAATTTTTAAGCAGTTAAAAAGAACTATTTCTATGATGATATATTATTCTCAAATATATAATCCATATTGGCATTAATAAATTAAATTTTAATCAAATATTCTTTTTATTAATTCCACATATCTTTGTTGGAGTAAAGCGATGTATTTAACTATAATAATATTAAGGTGTCTTTAAAATGGAATTCTTCAAAATATAATACATATTATTCCTATATTTCCTATAAAGAATTTATCAGTTGGATTTTATCAGCCTTTAATAGTTCATTATCGTAATATTAGATATAATTATTCAAATAATAAAGTCTTAAAATAGCTATGTCATAGAAAACCTTGCTTTCATTTTATTGTTCACATTCCTTTTACAAAAACATATAATACAGTTGAATGGCGTCCTAAATATGAGTTTCTTATAGATTTTCTTCTGATTAGGTTTCGGAAAAAATACTGAGCTCACTAAGGATAGCTTTGTAGAATGTTATAATATTTAAGTGCTTTCTTACTTATTAATAAGCCTCATAGCTTAATCATACTCTCTCTAAATAATAGAATTTTGGATTTGAAATAAATATAATTCCTACTATTGATTGAACTATTCAAATTCAATTTCTTCCTATTCTTGTGTTTTTAGTTCTTCCATTGGATTTTATTATTCATGTTCTTATTATTTTATTGGAGTAAACATTGGATAATTTTGTTTCTATTAATTGGTTTTTTATTTATTTAATATGTTTATTTATTTCTATTTAATAAATTGATAAATAACTATGTTTATATAATAATATGGCATACTCTTATTTGTCATATTCAATATCTTAAACCCTGATAAAGTCTATCAAAGCTTATATATTATAAAAATAATATCTCTATAATAAAATAAAACTCTATATTTTAGTAGGGTGAAAAACAAAATGAATTTAAATTTTTATATTATATACTAAGAAATATGCATATCTTAAAAATAAAAACTAAGCGTTAAGCCTTAAATATAGAATTTTTTATTTGGTTCATATTTTTATTTAATTGATATATCTTTTATAATAAATATTAAATCTAATAAAAAATAGAATAAATCAATAAACTGCTTACTCAGTCGTTTATTTACTTTCATATTCATCATAGGGAATATCTTCGTTTTCTCCTATGCTTGTGCTTTATTTTTTTATATATACTATACTCCTATGCTTGTGCTATATTTTTTTTATAATACTATATAATAATTTCAAAAATTAGCTTTTATCAGAAAATAATACAAGATGAAAATTATTTTCCTAAATTGCCTATATACTTTAAGAATTAATAACTAAAGTATAAACAAAATTAGTAAAATTTACAAATACTAAATTTAAAAATAATTGTGTCTATATAATATAAACTACTACGTTTTATTATGAAATTTTCAATATATTAAGTGTTTTATATGTAAAACTACTGAATAATATTTTATTAAAATTATATCCTATAACTAATAATTAAATAGTTATAAAGTTTAATATTTAATAAAAAAAATACTATCAAATATATAATATGCCATTTATTATTTAATAATATAAAATTATAAATTAATAATTTATTGAATTACCTCTTATTTATAATAATATTAATGTCCTGCATTATATTCGGTTCATATTTATATTTCTATAGTAAAAAAATTAAATATTAAATATAAACAATCAATACATCAATTATTATTTCTTGTTATCTACCTTTGTCATATAAATCTAATTTATCTTAAATTTATTGATTTTAAGTTTCATTCATAAACTAACTAGATTCATCTACAGGCTACTCTTTTATATTTAAAAATTTTCCTGTACCTATATTTTTAATTTTAAATATTACTTATAATTCAACTAATAAAAAAACTATATTGATAGTCATTAATTAAATAATTACCGTTGATCCATCTTATTCATTTTCACCTTCAATTATCCACATTCCCATACTATTTCGATACTTAGTTCCTTTAAATTTTTCTAATTAAAATGCATTTTTTATTATTATAAGAAAGATGGCTATCAGTTTCAGGATAATATTATTAAATATAAACTAATGAAGTTATAAGTGAATTAATTAATTACCCCTTTGAAAAAATTAATATTAGTACAGAATTTTCGAAATAGTTAAAAGCTATTATTTTATTTTCTACCAGAATTTTGATTTCCATTTGAGACATTTTCTTTACTATCTGTATGATGAGAATATTAATATTGGTCTAAATGCTTAGAAATATCATTTATAGCTTGATATGCTCAACACTGGGTATGGCATAGGCTTCTTTTTTAAATTGTTTTCCTGCAAATAAAAAATAAATATGATCATCATACTTAGCAAAATTTGTTATTTCTTATTAGTAGTTGTAACACGGGTTAAGTTTAAAACTTGTTAATTAACTAGGTTTATCAACTAAAATTATTCTATTTAAATTTAAGATTATGTTTATGCCTTATTCTACAAATTTTAACTTATGTAAATTTTCAGAGTTACTGAACCCCTTATTAGGAAATGCTCTAGTTTTAGTCATATGATAAATACTTTCCAGAAATTATAGTAATAACTAAAAAAGGAGCTCCGAATATAAGAGGTGAATTTTTTGAAGAAATTTCTTTTTCCTAATTCATTTTCATTTCATTTTCATATTTTTACATCATGATTTTTAATTTATTTTAAATATCTTCATCATTTTATCGATATACACTATTGGCTTTTTTTGTGTTTTGCTAAAAACAAAACTCCTCTATATTTTTTGATTTCTAGTTTATGATATCGATTGAATCATAAAAATATTTGAATATACTCCCAACTACCTATCCCACTCTATTTCTTTATCTTCTGCTTCTATATAAGAATAAAAAATATATCACTATTAAGAAAAAGTATAGAGTTTATAATTTACCAATAATATTAATTCTAATAGATTCCTATTAAAAATTATTTTATGCCTTGTTACCGTAAAGGAGGATTTCCATAAATATAGATGAATAATAATAATTATTAAAATAATAATTAAAATTAATTAAAAAAGCCCCGTAAACATATATTTATTACTCAAGAGAAAGTCAGAGAAGTTATAGTCATAACGAAGCGAAAACATGAATCAATTTTGTATTTTACAATTATAAAAAATAAATTGATTCCAACATCTAAAATTTCATTATTTTGAAGAAGAGTCTGTCATTAAGATTCAACATTGGCCCCAACCTACAAAAAAAAATGTTTAAGGCAAGTTCTGAAGAAGCACCGAATGCTCTTTCGATATGAGAAAGTATTGTTTCAAAAATTAATTGAATTTTAATTGTTTTCCATTTAGGCAAAATGCTTTTCGTTTTATATGAAATTTTGAAAAACAAAAAGAAAATGGTTTCTCTGATAAAATAAAGTGGATTGGAAAATTACTTGTCTCATCAGATGATCAGACGAAAGCGATTTCTGAAAAACAAAAACAAAATTATTTTAAACAGATATCAATTTCTTTTTTTTTATATAAATAGTTTACTTCTTATAAATTGTTTTGCTAGCTGCAGTAACTTTGAAGCAAAATTTTCTGTGTAAATTAAATAAACGGATACTTTATTAGATAAATTTAAAGAAGAATAAGAATAAGAACAAAAATATCACAAAATAAATATTTTATTTTGAAAACTAAAAATTTGTAAAAAAAATACTTAAAGCGAAGAAATATTAGCTTATACTGCAGTCAATAATCTAAAACGAATTTCTTCTTGGTTTAGAAGTTCAGAACACATTATTTTCAGAAACAACTATAAAATAAATAGCTAAAAAACGAACTGAAAGTAAATGAAATTCCCAATCGATAAAAAATATACATAGCTAACCAAAAAAGAAATTAATTTTTAAAAGGAAACATAAGCAAAAGATTTTGTATGACTTTAAAATTCTAAAAATACTGGCATAATAAAAGCAAAAAAAAAAAAACAGGTTTCAGCAAAATAATTTTCAATGAGTAATAAATTATGAGAATTATAAGAAATTGAAATGTAATTTTACATTTAAATAGTAGAATTAGAAGCAGAAAATTCTTCATCTTTTTCATAGAGGAAGAAGAAAATTTAAAAATAATATCAATTCTTTCCTTTCGAAATTATTTTCTATAATATCAAATAATAAATTTATTAGTATAAAATGCAAATAAAATAGTAACAATGCCAGGATGTTTTCAAAATAAGCAAATAACAACAATTATAATAGAAAAAAAACTCAGTTAAATAAGTAATAAGTCTTTTTTTCAGAATTTGAAAAATCAACTAATCAACAACCTAATCAATAATAATAAAAAATAGTTCATTATTTTATGAAAAATACTTTGCAATATCAACAATAACTATAATTTAAACAAAATAATATCAAAACTAATATAATATCAAAGTAAATTGGAGTCTTTGAATAAGAGCTTCATTTAGAAGTTTAATTAATATAATAGAAATTAGACAAAATTAAAAATAATTACTCAGATATCTTTAAGGATATCAGCAAAGATTAATTAGCAGACTTTTATAAAGACCCTTAAGGAAAACAAAATTACAATTGAGGAAAAATTATTTTATACGAACTAAAAAACATAAGAAATTATATAACAAACCAAATCGTTATTAAATGATTAACTAATAATTATTTATTTTAATTTATTAAAGCTTTGTGTTTTACTCTCAATTAAAATTTGTAATTAATTTGAGTAACAAGAGTAGAAAAATTTGACCTAAATAACAAAGAACAAAATTATAATATTTAACTTTTTTTCTATTTATTGAAGATATATATATATTTCTTTGTGATTATAAAAAATATTTTTATTATTTTTTGTGATATATATTTACTTAAAATTTATAAATTATTAATATAATACTATGTCACTTACAATTATATTAATTTTCATAATTATGTAGGTATTGTTGGAAATTATAATAAATAAAATAATATCATTTTATAAAAAAAAAGGTAAACGGAAATGTAATTTCTAAAATTGTATAAACATACTTTTAATTATTTAATAATAGCCCATTAATGAAAATATTGTTAATGAAAAAAAAGATAACAAAAAGTTAAATATTAAAAATAAAAATAATATTAAACTTTACTAATAATAAATAAAATATAGATTTGAAATAATATAATAATATCAAATTGATACATTATTTTTAAAATTACAATATATTAAGTTAATTATAAATTTTTAATTTAATAATAATGCTTCATAAACTTATATTATGTAATAAATTAATAAATAAATAAAATTTAACTAATAAATAACAAGCAAATAAAAATAAAATCAATGTTTTTTAAAAATATAAATCCTGAAATGTAAAATCTATTAAAACCATAGAGAAAATTATTTACAACAATAAAAGTAAAAAATGAAATAATAATAAATAAATATGTGGTTCAATAAATATATGAGCGATATGTACCAAAATCCATTACATCATAAATAGATGAAATAACAAATATAAATGAATTATTGATAGCCAATGAAGTAATCTTCAAATAAAATAAGTAAAAATATAAATAAAATGAGAATATACATATACTTAGATATTATTTTTATTAATAATGGAAAAATATTCATTAGAAATATTATATGATTCTCAAAATAATAGGAAAAACATTTCAAATATTTATATTTATTAAAGGATATTTTCTATTCATTTATATAATATCTATTTTATTTAAATAGAAATTCAGAAAATTTCTGAAAAACAAATTTAGAAATGAATTTTAATTTTTTTTATTGGATTATCTTCTCCATTTATACCATAAATATATTGTTATTTACAGTATAAAACAATTGACTTAATTAATTTTAATAGGAATAATTAAATTGGTTCAGAAGGATGTACTTAATTAGGAAAATCATTAAATTACCTATAAAAACTAACTTCTTTAAACATAGATTTAAGGTACTAATTTAATTAATTCGGAGATAATATTATTATGTTAAAAATAGAATTTCACTACCAATATCTAATCAAATTCGTTTTTTCCTTTATTATTCTTACAATCTAAAAAAATATTGAATTTTTCAAAATTTGAGAGGAAAAACTTGTCAAATATTTAAAAATATTAATTTTGTTATTTTGCATCAATTTATTCTCTCTCTTTTTTTTAAAATTAAAAATCAGAAAATTTCTGAGAAACAAATTTACAAATAAAATGATTTTTAATTATTTTAATGGATTATCTTCTCCATTTATACCATAAATATATTGTTATTTACAGTATAAAACAATTGACTTAATTAATTTTAATAGGAATAATTAAATTGGTTTAGAAGAATGTACTTAATTAGGAAAATCATTTATTTATCTATAAAAACTAACTTCTTTAAACATAGATTTAGGGTACTAATTTAATTAATTCGGAGATAATATTATTATGTTAAAAATAGAATTTCACTACCAATATCAAATCAAATTCGTTTTTTCCTTTATTATTCTTATAATCTAAAGAAATATTGATTTTTCTAAATTTTAGAGGAAAAACTTGTCAAATATTTAAAAATATTAATTTTGTTATTTTGCATCAATTTATTCTCTCTCTATTTTTTTAAAATTAAAAATCAGAAAATTTCTGAGTAACAAATTTACAAATGAAATGATTTTTAATTATTTTTAATGGATTATCTTCTCCATTTATACCATAAATATATTGTTATTTACAGTATAAAACAATTGACTTAATTAATTTTAATAGGAATAATTAAATTGGTTAAGAAGGATGTACTTAATTCGGAAAATCATTATATTATCTATATAAACTAACTTCTTTAAACATAGATTTAAGGTACTAATTTAATTAATTCGGAGATAATATTATTATGTTAAAAATAGTATTTCACTACAAAAAACAAATCAAATTCGTTTTTTCCTTTATTATTCTTACAATCTAAAAAAATATTGAATTTTTCTAAATTTTAAAGGAAAAACTTGTCAAATATTTAAAAATATTAATTTTGTTATTTTGCATCAATTTATTCTCTCTCTATTTTTTTAAAATTAAAAATCAGAAAATTTCTGAGAAACAAATTTACAAATGAAATGATTTTTAATTATTTTTAATGGATTATCTTTTCCATTTATTGTTATTTACAGTATAAAACAATTGACTTAATTAATTTTAATAGGAATAATTAAATAGGTTAAGAAGGATGTACTTAATTAGGAAAATCATTAAATTATCTATAAAAACTAACTTCTTTAAACATAGATTTAGGGTACTAATTTAATTAATTCGGAGATAATATTATTATGTTAAAAATAGAATTTCACTACAAAAAAGAATCAAATTCGCTTTTTCCTTTATTATTCTAACAATCTAAAGAAATATTGAATTTTTCTAAATTTTAGAGGAAAAACTTGTCAAATATTTAAAAATATTAATTTTGTTATTCTGCATCAATTTATTCTCTCTCTATTTTTTAAAATTAAAAATCAGAAAATTTCTGAGAAACAAATTTACAAATGAAATGATTTTAATTATTTTTAATGGATTATCTTTTCCATTTATTGTTATTTACAGTATAAAACAATTAACTTAATAAATTTTAATAGGAATAATTAAATTGGTTCAGAAGGATGTACTTAATTAGGAAAATCATTAACTTATCTATAAAAACTAACTTATTTAAACATAGATTTAAGGTACTAATTTAATTAATTCGGAGATAATATTATTATGTTAAAAATAGTATTTCACTACAAAAAACAAATCAAATTCGTTTTTTTCTTTATTATTCTTATAATCTAAAGAAATATTGAATTTTTCTAAATTTTAGAGGAAAAACTTGTCAAATATTAAAAATATTAATTTTGTTATTTTGCATCAATTTATTCTCTCTCTATTTTTTTAAAATTAAAAATCAGAAAATTTCTGAGTAACAAATTTACAAATGAAATGATTTTTAATTATTTTTAATGGATTATCTTCTCCATTTATACCATAAATATATTGTTATTTACAGTATAAAACAATTGACTTAATTAATTTTAATAGGAATAATTAAATAGGTTAAGAAGGATGTACTTAATTAGGAAAATCATTAAATTATCTATAAAAAATAACTTCTTTAAACATAGATTTAGGGTACTAATTTAATTAATTCGGAGATAATATTATTATGTTAAAAATAGAATTTCACTACAAAAAAAGAATCAAATTCGTTTTTTCCTTTATTATTCTTACAATCTAAAGAAATATTGAATTTTTCTAAATTTGAGAGTAAAAACTTGTCAAATATTTAAAAATATTAATTTTGTTATTTTGCATCAATTTATTCTCTCTCTATTTTTTAAAATTAAAAATCAGAAAATTTCTGAGATACAAATTTACAAATGAAATGATTTTTAATTTTTTTTATTGGATTATCTTTTCCATTTATTGTTATTTACAGTATAAAACAATTAACTTAATAAATTTTAATAGGAATAATTAAATTGGTTCAGAAGGATGTACTTAATTAGGAAAATCATTAAATTATCTATAAAAACTAACTTATTTAAACATAGATTTGAGGTACTAATTTAATTAATTCGGAGATAATATTATTATGTTAAAAATAGTATTTCACTACAAAAAACAAATCAAATTCGTTTTTTTCTTTATTATTCTTATAATCTAAAGAAATATTGAATTTTTCTAAATTTTAGAGGAAAAACTTGTCAAATATTTAAAAATATTAATTTTGTTATTTTGCATCAATTTATTCTCTCTCTATTTTTTTAAAATTAAAAATCAGAAAATTTCTGAGTAACAAATTTACAAATGAAATGATTTTTAATTATTTTTAATGGATTATCTTCTCCATTTATACCATAAATATATTGTTATTTACAGTATAAAACAATTGACTTAATTAATTTTAATAGGAATAATTAAATTGGTTAAGAAGGATGTACTTAATTCGGAAAATCATTATATTATCTATATAAACTAACTTCTTTAAACATAGATTTAAGGTACTAATTTAATTAATTCGGAGATAATATTATTATGTTAAAAATAGTATTTCACTACAAAAAACAAATCAAATTCGTTTTTTCCTTTATTATTCTTACAATCTAAAAAAATATTGAATTTTTCTAAATTTTAAAGGAAAAACTTGTCAAATATTTAAAAATATTAATTTTGTTATTTTGCATCAATTTATTCTCTCTCTATTTTTTTAAAATTAAAAATCAGAAAATTTCTGAGATACAAATTTACAAATGAAATGATTTTTAATTTTTTTATTGGAATATCTTCTCCATTTATACCATAAATATATTGTTATTTACAGTATAAAACAATTGACTTAATTAATTTTAATAGGAATAATTAAATTGGTTAAGAAGGATGTACTTAATTCGGAAAATCATTAAATTATCTATATTAACTAACTTCTTTAAACATAGATTTAAGGTACTAATTTAATTAATAAACAAATTTACAAATGAAATGATTTTTAATTATTTTAATGGATTATCTTCTACATTTATACCATAAATATATTGTTATTTACAGTATAAAACAATTGACTTAATTAATTTTAATAGGAATAATTAAATTGGTTAAGAAGGATGTACTTAATTCGGAAAATCACTTGAAAAACTCACAAACCTAACTTCTTTAAACGTAGATTTAGGGTACTAATTTAATTAATTCGGAGATAATATTATTATGTTAAAAATAGAATTTCACTACAAAAAATGAATCAAATTCGCTTTTTCCTTTATTATTCTAACAATCTAAAGAAATATTAAATTTTTCTTAATTTTAGAGGAAAAACTTGTCAATATTTAAAAATATTATTTTGTTATTTTGCATCAATTTATTCTCTCTCTATTTTTTTAAAATTAAAAATCAGAAAATTTCTGAGTAACAAATTTACAAATGAAATGATTTTTAATTATTTTTAATGGATTATCTTCTCCATTTATACCATAAATATATTGTTATTTACAGTATAAAACAATTGACTTAATTAATTTTAATAGGAATAATTAAATAGGTTAAGAAGGATGTACTTAATTAGGAAAATCATTAAATTATCTATAAAAACTAACTTCTTTAAACATAGATTTAGGGTACTAATTTAATTAATTCGGAGATAATATTATTATGTTAAAAATAGAATTTCACTACAAAAAAAGAATCAAATTCGTTTTTTCCTTTATTATTCTTACAATCTAAAGAAATATTGAATTTTTCTAAATTTGAGAGGAAAAACTTGTCAAATATTTAAAAATATTAATTTTGTTATTCTGCATCAATTTATTCTCTCTCTATTTTTTTAAAATTAAAAATCAGAAAATTTCTGAGTAACAAATTTACAAATGAAATGATTTTTAATTATTTTTAATAAATTATCTTTTCCATTTATTGTTATTTACAGTATAAAACAATTGACTTAATAAATTTTAATAGGAATAATTAAATTGGTTAAGAAGGATGTACTTAATTAGGAAAATCATTAAATTATCTATAAAAACTAACTTCTTTAAACATAGATTTAAGGTACTAATTTAATTAATTCGGAGATAATATTATTATGTTAAAAATAGAATTTCACTACAAAAAATGAATCAAATTCGCTTTTTCCTTTATTATTCTAACAATCTAAAGAAATATTAAATTTTTCTTAATTTTAGAGGAAAAACTTGTCAAATATTTAAAAATATTAATTTTGTTATTTTGCATCAATTTATTCTCTCTCTATTTTTTTAAAATTAAAAATCAGAAAATTTCTGAGTAACAAATTTACAAATGAAATGATTTTTAATTATTTTTAATGGATTATCTTCTCCATTTATACCATAAATATATTGTTATTTACAGTATAAAACAATTGACTTAATTAATTTTAATAGGAATAATGAAATTGGTTAAGAAGGATGTACTTAATTAGGAAAATCACTTGAAAAACTCAAATAACTAACTTCATTAAACATAGATTTAAGGTACTAATTTAATTAATTCGGAGATAATATTATTATGTTAAAAATAGAATTTCACTACAAAAAACAAATCAAATTCGCTTTTTCCTTTATTATTCTTACAATCTAAAGAAATATTGTATTTTTCTTAATTTTAGAGGAAAAACTTGTCAAATATTTAAAAATATTAATTTTGTTATTTTGCATCAATTTATTCTCTCTCTATTTTTTTAAAATTAAAAATCAGAAAATTTCTGAGAAACAAATTTACAAATGAAATGATTTTTAATTATTTTTAATGGATTATCTTTTCCATTTATTGTTATTTACAGTATAAAACAATTGACTTAATAAATTTTAATAGTAATAATTAAATTGGTTAAGAAGGATGTACTTAATTAGGAAAATCATTAAATTATCTATAAAAACTAACTTCTTTAAACATAGATTTAGGGTACTAATTTAATTAATTCGGAGATAATATTATTATGTTAAAAATAGAATTTCACTACAAAAATAAATCAAATTTGTTTTTTTTTTTATCAATTATACAATATAAAGAAATATTAAATATTTCTTAATTTTAGAGGAATAACTTGTCAAATATTTAAAAATATTAATTTTGTTATTTTATTTAATTTTCTAATAAATCTATTTTTTTAAATCAAAAGCAGAAAATTTATGATAAACAAATTTATAAATGAAATGATTTTTTATTTCTAAATGGATTATATTCTCCATTTATACCATAAATATATTGTTATTTACAGTTTAAAACAATTAACTTAATTAATTTAATAGGAGCAATGAAATTGGTGATGAAGAATGTATTTATTTTGGAAAATCACTTGAAAAACTTACAAACCTAACTTCTTTAAATGTTATTTTTGAGTACTAATTTAACTTATTTGGAGATAATAATATTATGTTAAGAATAGAATTTCACTACAAAAAACAAATCAAATTCGCTTTTTCCTTTATTATTCTTACAATATAAAGAAATAATTAATTATTCTTTATTTGAGATGAAAACTTGCAATATATTTATAGATATTAGTTTATAATTTTGCTTCAATTTCTAATATATCTATTTTTTAAAAAATTTCTGAGATACAAATTTACAAATGAAATGATTTTTAATTTTTAAATGGATTATCTTCTCCATTTATAATATAAATATAATGTTATTTACAGTATAAAACAATTAACTTAATTAATTTAATAGTAGCAATAAAATTGGTGATAAAGGATGTATTTAATTCGGAAAATCACTTGAAAAACTCACAAACCTAACTTCTTTATACGTTAATTTTTAGTACTAATTTAATTAATTTAAAGATATTATTATTATGTTAAAAATAGAATTTCACTACAAAAAACAAATCAAATTTGTTTTTTCCTTTATATTCTTACAATCTAAACAAATATTGAATTTTTCTTAATTTGAGTGGAAAAACTTGCCAAATATTTAAAGATTTTAATTTATAATATTTCTTTATTTTCTAATAAATCAATTTTTTTAAATAAAAATTAGTATATTTCTTCGAAACAAATTTTCAAATGAAATTATTTTTAATCTTTAAATGGATTATCTTCTCTAATTATACCATAGATATATTGTTATTTACAGTTTAAAGCAATTAACTTAATTAATTTTAATAGGGATAATGAAATTTGTGATGAAGGATGTAGTTAATTCGTAAAATCACTTGAAAAGCTGGTAACCCTAACTTATTTAAAAGTAGATTTTAGGTACTAATTTTATTAATTTGGAGATAATATTATTATGTTAAAAATAGAATTTCACTACAAAAAATAAATCAAATTCGTTTTATCCTTTATTATTCTTACAATCTAAAAAAATATTAAAATTATTTTAATTTTAGAGGAAAAACTTGTCAAATATTTAAAGATATTAATTTTGTTATTTTGTTTAATTTTCTAATAAATCTTTTTATTTTAAATCAAAAATCAGAAAATTTTTCTCAGAAACATATTTACAAATGAAAATATTATTAATTTTTAAATGTATTATCTTCTCCATTTATACCATAAATATATTGTTATTTACAGTTTATAATAATTAACTTAATTAATTTTAATAGTAATAATTCAATTGGTGATGAAGGATGTGCTTAATTCGGAAAATCACTTGAAAAACTTACATACCTAACTTCTTTTAACGTTAATTTAAGGTACTAATTTAATTAATTCGGAGATAATATTATTATGTTAAAAATAGAAATTCACTACAAAAAGCAAATCAAATTCGTTTTTTCCTTTATTTTCTTACAGTATAAAAAGATATTGAATTTTTCATAATTTGACTGGTTAAAGTTGCCAAATATTTAAAAATATTAATTTTTTATTTTCTTATTAATCTATTTTTTTAAATATACAATCATAATATTTCTGAGAATTAAATTTTCAAATGAAATTTATAAATAGATTATCTTCTACATTTATACCATAGATATAATGTTATTTACAATTTTAAAGAATTAATTTAATTAATTTTAATATAGTAGCATTTCAATTGGTGATAAAGGATGTATTTAATTCGGAAAATCACTTGAAAAACTCAAAAACCTAACTCATTTAAACGTTAATTTTTAGTACTAATTTAATTAATTTAAAGATAATATTATTATATTAAAAATAGAATTTCACTACAAAAAACAAATCAAATTTGTTTTTTCCTTTATATTCTTACAATCTAAACAAATATTGAATTTTTCTTAATTTGAGAGGAAAAACTTGCCATTTATTTAAAGATATTAGTTTATAATTTTTCTTCATTTCTTATAAATCTAAATTTTTAAAATAAAAATCAGAAAATTTCTGATAAATAAATTAACAAATGAAATATTTTTTAATTATTAAATAGATTATATTCTCCATTTATAACATAAATATATTGTTATTTTTACAGTTTAAAACAATTAACTTAATTAATTTTAATAGATATATTTAAATTAGTTCGGAAGGATGTGCTTATTTCGGAAAATCACTTGAAATACTGACAAACCTAACTTCTCTAAACGTTAATTTAAGGTACTAATTTTATTAATTTGGAGATAATATTATTATTTTAAAAATAGAATTTCACTACAAAAAATAAATCAAATTCATTTTTTTCGGGGGGGGGGGGGGGGAATACCCATGGTTAAAGAAAAATCCTTAACCATTGATAAGGTTTTCATAATAAAGAAAATCATTAAGAAAAAAAACCTTATCAATGGTTAATAAATTTTAACCATTGATAAAGTTTTCAAAATTTTTTTAACCATTGATAAGGTTTTTGAGTTTTTTTAAAATGTAAATATATATTTGAATAAAATACAAATATTTTATTCTTTAATCATATATTTAAGTTAATACATTTATAATTATTTATAAAATTTATATCATCTTATAAATTTTATGATTAATTAATTTCAAGATATTGTTATGTGCAATGTAAATTAATGCATAATTATATTATTATAGGAAAACTAGAACAATATAATTTATTTAATAATATATCAATTTGATTCCTAATGTTGTCTCATAAAACTCATATATAGGCTATAAATGAAATAAACAATAACAAATATAAATTTAAATTAATAAATAATTATTATAATAAAAATTAAAACTTTTCTATAAATAAGATAAGATCCAAAATAGCAGAGATATAAAAATAATTATCGAGATATAAAATAATTATAATAAACTGAAATTAATAAAAAATAATAAATATTTTTAAAATAATTCAAAAACTTTATCAACGGTTAAAAATTTTAATTAAGATTTTATTATAAATACGAAATTTAAATATTTATTTTTTATAAGATATATAAACTTTTAAATAATTAAAAAACTCTATCAATAGTTTAAAATATAAAGATTTCATAAAATTTGAGTGAAATTAATGTATTAATTATAAATGAAATGCATATAAATTTTTAAAATAATTCAAAAAACTTTATCAATGGTTAAAAAAATTTTGAAAACCTTATCAATGGTTAAGGAAATTTTCTTAACCATTGATAAGGTTTTTTTTCTAAATGAATTTCTTGATTATAGAAACCTTATCAATAGTTAATAATCTTACACCATTGGTATTCCCCCCCCCCCCTTTTTTTCTTTATCTTTATTACAATCTAAAGAAATATTGAATGTTACTTAATTTGAGAGGAAAAAGTTGCCTAATAATTAAAAATATTAATTTTTTATTTTTCTTCATTTTCTTATTAATCTATTTTTTTTAAATAAATAAAAAATCAGAAAATTTCTGAGAATCAAATTTACAAATGAAATGATTTTTAATTTTTAAATGGATTATCTTCTACATTTATAGCATAAATATATTGTTATTTACAGTTTAAAACAATTTATTTAATTAATTTTAATAGTGACAATTCAATTGGTTAGGAAGGACGTAGTTAATTCGAAAAATCACTTTAAAAACTCAAAAACCTAACTTCTTAAATAATATATATTTGTACTTATTTTTTTAATTTGGAGATAATATTATTTTTGTTAAAAATAAAATTTTACTAAAAAAAACAAATCAATTTTGTTTTTCCTTTATAATATAAATATTTTTTAAATATTTAACTTATTTTAGCAAATATGCCATAAATATAAACTTATTTACTATATTAAACAATTAACTTTATTCATTTTAATAGGAATATTTATAGTTGTGATAGTTATGATAGTTTTGATATATGATATATTTAATTTAGAAAATCAATTTAATAATTTTAATTCTTAACTAATAAATAAATTAATTTCAAATTATTTATTTACTATTTATATTTTTAAATATTTAATATTTTTGTTAATTCTAAAGTAATTTCAGATTTAAATTTGTTATTTTTTTTTAATTATAATTTTTTCCTTTTTACATTTATTTGTAATTTGTTATTTAAGTATATTAAGAGCAGGCATAATTTTAGACATTTTTGAAAAAGTTTCATTTAAATCTGTGTCTTCCTCATTTTCTAATTGAAAAATAAAATAAAGTTAATTACTGTTTATATTTATTTCATAATTTTTTATTTATTTCTTGCTTCTTCTTAAATACTATTATTGGATTATAACATTTTATTTACCAAAGACTTCTATTAAAGAGACTAATGCTTTTTCTAAGCCAATCCATGCTGAAAAGGCTTTAATACTAATTATTATTTGGTCTACATTGAAATTTCATCGAAACTGTTTTAACTTTCGGAGTTTTTTAATTTTATACTACCCTTTTGTGAAGAGTCTGGCTACTGATTTATGTTATATATTTAATTTTATATATAGTTTGAAAAAGACTCATTCCTTTTGTCTTACAAGTTATATTATTTGTGATTTTTATTGGAGTAGGCTTTAACTTATTAAAATTGAACTTTATTGGGGATAGTACTTTTACTCATATTAATATGTTGGGTTTATACTCCTTAACGTGTCAAATGGTCTTTCAAATTTGCGATTTTTACTCTTTATTTCGAGATGTAAATTGTAGAGTATTACTATTAGGACTATTCAAATGTGGAAAATTACTTTGAGCATGACTTATATTAAAACTACTCTAGTTAAAATGATTTTGACTACATTAATTATTAGTGCTAAGCCAAATGCTATATTTGACCTAAAGGGAGAATAGGAGTTGATTTTCGTTTCTAAACATCGACAGAAAATCTCTTATTACTAACTGCATTATTATTCCAATTAATAGAACTATTTTATTTTATCAATCGATTTTATTGGGGCTAAAATTCTAAAGGAATATTTTTTTTAGAGAACTCTTGAACTCCTTTCTTGTAAATTTCAGGAGTCAATCCTACGCTGTTGTTTTCTTTATTTAAATTATAATGAGTTGATTGATAATAAACTAAACTAAATTAAATTTCTATTTATTTATTACATTTTCTAGTTATAGGATACGGGGACTACTTTTTTCTCTGTTTTATATTTACTACTATAATAATGCATTTTATTACTGACACCACCGATATAACTTTGAGTGTTTTCAGAGTCATTTTCTTCCTCCATAATCACATAATCTTCTTATTTGTTAGAGGCTTAGGAGTCTTCATCATAATCATATTCTTAATCATCATATTCATCCGTCAGGTCTATAGAAGAAGGGTTACTCAAAAGCCATTCTTACTCATTATTAATATACGATTAGTAGTTATTGAAGAAAGTAAGTCCTTTTTGAATAAACATTATACCATAATTTAAATCACAAAATCCTTCTTTTTTATATAAAATAAAATGTTACCTCTTTCAACATTAATGGTAAAATAATTCCACAATTAATTCTTTTAATCTTATTTTCTTGAGAAAGAAGGAGACCGATCCTAATTATCGTTTTCCAAGTTGTATTCACCTATAATTTTGTATTGATTTGCTACATAGTGGATCAAAAAACATGTTTGAAAATCATGTAAATAGGACCCCACAACTGTAACATTTTTCACCGATCTAATTAAATGGTATGTTAATTTTGCAATTATATGAGTATTTTATTTATTTAAAAATATAAATAATAACTTTTCATAATTTGAATTATACATTGTTTATTCTTTAATTTGGCAGAAATATTCGTAATCTTCCTTAAAATCTTGTATTAATTGTAAAAAATCATTTCTCATTATAACTAACATTTTCGTAAACTCACAACTTTTTACTTATTAGGGCTCATATATCCCTGAGAAAAATGAATAATGATTTAAAAAATCACCACTAATCAAAGTTTTGAGTGTGTTTTTTTCTTTCTCCCTTTATTTTTTTATATTTCTTAATAAAATTCGAAGAACCCTATACACAAATAATGATAGTTAAAAAAAAATTGTATTAAATATATTTATTTGCTATACAGATTCAATAAAATAAAGACTGACTCTAGTTTTCTAAATCTTATCTTACTACTTATTCAGGTTGGATTATCACCTCTTTTATTTTTTGACACAGCTGTGAACGAATTTTTCACTGAAAACTGGTTTGAAAATGGGGCTATTTTTTAAAACTATTTTATTGGCTTGCAACTACAAATTTTTTATTAGTTCATCAGACAAATTGCCTATTATTTATTACTCTAAATAACTATTATTTTTGAGTTACTCTTTCCAAAAATAATCTAAATATTCTCTCACTTTGAATTACAAGTCAAAAGAGATTTTCTTCTTCTTCATATACTCGTTACTTTTGATTTTATTCAAAATAAATATATTAAATTAATATTAGAAAGATAAATTTCATTTATTACATTGCATACAATCTTTTTTTATTTACCCGATAATCATGAGACATATCTTGAGATATGATTCTAATCAAATTTATTGCGTATACAAATATACCGCATGTAAACAAAACAATTAAAATACATAAAAATGTTTCCTCATCATTTACAGGAGAAATATCCCCAAAACCAAAACCGACCGTGCACATACTTATTTTAAAGAATAGATATGTTTTAATTATTTATTATTTTAATAATAAAATTCAACTATTATCAAATTACATGACGACTACGTAGTAATAAGCATACAGATTTTATGTAAACAAATCTTCTGCAGCTATTTAGGGCTTTTTCATCCAATTGTCTCCATCTTTATTGTTAACTTCTTATCCTACGAATATCCATAAACACGAAAATATGTGACGAAATAATCAATATTACTCTCGTTGTCTGTTTAGGAAAATAATATAGAAATATGAAAATTTTGTAATATATTTTTTATAAATAATTAGGGAAAATTTTATTTTTATAATATTCTGCGTTAAAAATATAGAAGTAATAGTATTTATAAAAATAGGACAAATAATATCAGTAATAATTTAAAGAATAAATTTCAAATTAAAAACAATGCGGAAAAGCACTAAAATCTAGAAAACAGAGAATAGAAGTATTGAGAAAACATTAACTAAAATTATGGGCAATTCTATCGAAAATCAAAATTATTTACATCAATATTCGATTCACTTAAAGCTAAACAAACAAAAATATAGATTTATTATATGCAATTATAGTGTTCAAGATGATTTCCCAAAATATCAACTGTTAATAAGAATAATAAGTATTGAAAAAAATTAATTAAAAATGAACTATGTGAGTATATGTTCCTAGGATAGTAAGGGAATCTCGTTTAGCTATTAAAACAAAGACGGATTTTTATAATAATAATAAATCATTTTATGAAAAAGTACTTTAAAGGAAAAGAACTGGCTTAACAGTAGATGAGGGCAGAAGACATGGAAATTGTAGAAATAAAATGCCTCCCCTATCAGTCTTCAAAAAACAGAGAATTTATTTTCACTAAGAGAAAAGAATTTATTATACCTTCTTAAATCTAGACTTTGAAGAACATTTTATAGCTAAGATTTTTGACTTCCTCTCCAGTTTTATGATAAATTTCTATGAAAAGTAAGTATTAGCAGTAGCAGAAATAAACTAAATTCCCAAGTAGCGAAACTTAAGCAGATGAAATATGCATACCACAGCTTTAAAATGTGTAATATCAACAGAAATTGTTTTTTTGCTTATTATAAATATACTATATATAAATTCAACAAAATGCATCTTAATTTAAACTAGCATTTTGTGAAAGAGTCTAAATTAAAACTGAAAAAGACAAATATTATACCAAGTATTTTAGATTAGAAATTAACGAATAATGACATGGAAGTAAGATTTTAATGATACTAACACTTGAAGAGAATTATTCAAAAGAAAAATGAAAAAATAGAGTTATTGCGAAATCTGATCAATAAAAGTTTAGTTTTCTAATTGCAAAAGCCTATAAGTCGGAGGAACAGAGACTTAACATGATAGAAACACTTGGATGAATTGACTATATTAAATTATTGTTATAACAGTGCATTAACTTATTCTTATTAAATTATATTTTAATTTAAATAATAATTACATGCTTTTTTACTCAAACTTCACGAACTCAATTGATAAGATGTCAAAATTTAAAAGTTAGAAACTTAACCTCATTTAGACTCTTTAAATAATGTTATGGCTCAAAATGATAACTAATCTGAATACTTTTTTCTGCAAAGAATGGAAAATAAAAACCCAATTGCTGATTTTAAATTTCCTAACAGGGAAAATGATCAAAGAATTAAATTCTACATAGGATTCATATGAAAGTAAACAAGCATGTTCATTAGAAATCAGTGTAATCTTTAGAAATAGCAATTGAGGAAGTGACTCCTCAAATACAGTAGTTGTACTAAAAGATAGATTAACACACTATAGAGACCCAAAAAAGATTATCTGAATAAGGACAATGAGATTTTGAAATAAAAATTTGTAGTAAATATGCTACATCAATATCAATAACTATATAAAAATGAACAAAATATTTAAAAACAACATCCAGAATTATTCTTATAAAATTGAAAATAATCGTTTATATGGGCTTATAACTCAACTAATTATCTTAATTTTTAAGGAAAAACGAACATAACACCAAGACAAATGTAATCATTGATTTTTAAATATAATAATAAGGAATCCATTAAAGAAATTTTACAAAGTAAAATTAAGTTGATTTTAACTTCGAAAATCACAAAATTTTTCATTTCGGGTAAGTTCTAATAGGAATTTTGAAATAGAGATAATAATTATCTAGAATCAGCTGCTTAAAGTAATAAAGCTAAGAAAAAAATGGTAGTCTCATCAGGCAAAAGCTATTCCTGAAATAAAAATTAAGTACGAGTCAAAAAAATATTTTATTTACTATTAAGAAAATTTTTGGATCTGATCTAGCTTTTTACAAGCTTGGTAATTGTCGCAAAGGATACTTTTACAGTGATAATTAAACAATAAAAGGCCATATAACCAGACAAATACAAAAAAGTAGAAAAATAAAAATGAAAAATTTTACAGAGAAGGATGCTCTTCAAGATAACTCTGGTTAGAAAAAATTAAAAAATAAAACTTAAATTTCATAAATCTTCTCCACCCTGAAGTCTATGCCACTATAAACTTGACTTCACAGTTCAGCAAACAGTATTTGCAGTAGCAGAAAACATAGTAAGTTAACAAGAAGTGATTATAAAATACGAAATATTCAACAAAATGCAGCTGAATTTACAAGAAAATTTGTCAAATATGTCTATGTTACAAGTAACAGATTTAGAGGTAGAACTAGAAAGGTAAGTTGAATCAAAGTCATAGAATATTATTGAATCAAAATTGAAAATATATGTCTTTACTGCTAGATGAAGAATAATAAAAAAAATTTATTTGTGACCCAAATTAAATCTCATTTTCCCTCATCATATACACTGCTCTATAAATTTATTATATAGAAATGAAATTTCCTTGTTAAAGTATTAATATTCCAAGTCCTTTGATAAAGCGTGTACAATGGAGAAAAAAAATATAAAGAATATATTTTAAGAGGATACATTTGCATCTTGAAGAGCTCAGAGAGTGGCTCACCTTAATCCAGAAAATTACTGAAAGTCCCATTTGAGGAACTAACTACTTAGGAATGGAGGTTTTATAGTCTTATTTATAAAGAATGGGTTGAAATTTGGTACAGATGGCTTCTTTAAGAGAGCGATTTATATATTGATTGACTTACTCTTGGGAACCATCGGTGTGATGAGGAGATCTCAATAAATAGACTCCCTTTGTAGATGTCATTCTATAAATTAATTCGATATCATACTCTCCATTCAGATTAAATCCTAATAGATTAATGAGGAGGAAAAATCGTCCTTATTGAAGATGCTACGGTTTTAGACTTTCTGGATTAGATAAAATTCAGATAAATAGAAAGACTTTAAAGTATTATCAGGTGAGTTAAAGATCCGCTTTAGAAAAATAGGAAGCTCAAAAAATTAAGTTTCTAAATATAAATATGTACTACAAGAACTCCTCACAGCAAGTAAATAATTAAAAGCAGGAATTCGAAAATCTTAGTCTAGTACTACACCCGATCTTGACCTTTTTCCTACTTTTAAGTTTCTTTTCTGCAGTACTAAAAATCAATTAATCTTAAGCCTCTAGAGACAGCTGAATTAAGCATCATATATAGGTAGAAAATCGCGAAATCTTGTTTCTAAAAACCTTTATTACCTAGGATTTATGTTCTTCTGGTAATTTAGATTGATGTCCTATGCAAAATTACATTATATTTTATTTCTTCCCTAGTCCACCAACATATATACATAAATATTAAAGAAAGTTCCTCAGAGCTCCAATTGCAGTATAAAAATTTTAGAAATAAGAACTATTTGAAAATGAATAATTATATTTATTGAATGAAATAATATGATTCATTTTATTAGAAATTTCAAAGAACCAAAGGAAATAGATTAGCCTCGCAATAATAAAAGGAATTAGAAAACTACATAATCTAAAACTTAGAAAGAACTTTGTGATGGTAAACGAGAAATGTTATATATAAAATAAAAACGCCAAAATAAATGTGAAATCGACTATTTTCTTCTGCAAAGAATGGACAATAAACCCAAATATTGGCATTATAGAGTTAAAACATATAATTTAAGAATAGTTTAAGTGATCAATCAGCTCATTAGAAATCAGTGTAATCTTTAGAAATAGATTTCTTTTATTTTTAAGAAATTTTAAGATCTAATACAACATTTTTCTACGATTAGAATTTGCGAAGCATAACTTTAAAGTAAAAGATAAACTAATAAAAGTCATTAAACCAAAAAAGTATATGCAAGCCTTATAAATTACTTTCAAAGTAAACCCTAATACGATTATCCCTTTGGAGTTTTAAAATAGCCGAAAGGCAATATAAATAGCCATAAAAAATCAAAAATTAAAATGAAATATATATATATAAATTTGACTCTAATCAGGCCATAATCACATTTTGACTTTGGCGAGTAGAGTGAATAATGTTTATATAAAAATAATATAATTAGTAGTCCAACCATAAAAATAACTTATAAACTGAATTACAATAATAAAAACAACAAATCAAGCAAGTTAAGAAGTGATATTAAGGAAAAAAAGACAAATAGTAGTAGTAATAATTTAAGTAAATAGTTCGCAAATACAAAGAATAGCTAAAGAATTTGAAAAAATATAAACAAATTATACTTAAAAAGAACATATTTTGCAACTATAAATTATACCACGAGTTTTTGTTTTATTAAAATTATTAATCAGTGCATTTCAGAAAATCGTATCTTAAAATATTTTTCTGTTTTTTTAAGATTCCTTATAATTTTTTTTTTTATAATATTTTAAAAATTATAGAATCAAAATTTACTAAATAAATATAATAAAAAATGTTATAGATTAAAATAAATTAATAATAATTGATAAAAATTTTTGTAGAAATACAAAATAAGTATAACAAAAAATTTTAACAATTTATTTTATATATTATAAATAATTATAAAAATATTTTCGTAAAAGAATTTATTTAATTTTTGAAAAATAATTTAAATAAGATGCATATAAATGTGTAAAAATACCATATAATAACTTAGAAATAACATCAAAAAAATATTATAAATATTTCTTATATTTAAGATATATAAATGAAAAAATAAAAATTGATATAAAGAATAAAGTGTTAAATTTTATAATTTAATAAAATATAAAGTAAACAAAGTTTATCATAAATATATTTATTTATTAATTAAATCAAGTTTTTCAAGTGATTTTCCAAATTAAGTGCATCCTTCCTAACCAATATTATTAGCACTATTAAAAATAATTAAATTTTTACTTTTACATTTTATTTATAATTAATTAATAATGATGGAGTACTATAAATATTGGAAGTAAATGATTATTTTATAAAATAAAAGAAAAATTGACGAAATTATTTCATATTTTTAATTGGCGAATGTTTGACCTTTTATAGTTTCGTGATTTGTAGAAATTAAATATGCAATAGAAAAGCAAATATTAATTATAATATGATAATAATATATAATTAATATCCTCACATATTTTATAATAAAAAAACATTCAATATTCTTTAATTATGAAATTAATAAAACATAGGCAGAAAAATATGCTATTTCATTGAATCTGAATTTTCCATAATAAATATAAATTTCTCCATTTAAAAAAAAATAGTACCATAAATTAATGTTTAAAGAAGTGAGGCTTGTAATTTTTTCAAGTGATTTTCCAAATTTAGTGCATCCTTCCTAACCAATATTATTATCACTATTAAAAATAATTAATTTTTTAATTTTACATTTTATTTATAATTAATTAATAATGATGGAGTATAATAAATATTGGAAGTAAATGATTATTTTAAAAAATAAAAGTAAAATTGACGAAATTATTTTATTTTTTAATTGGCGAATGTTTGACCTTTTATGGTTTCGAGATTTGTAGAAATTAAATATGCAATAGAAAAGCAATTATTAATTATAATATGATAATAATATATAATTAATATCCTCACAAATTTTTTTATAAAAAAACATTAAATATTTTTGAATTATGAAATTAATAAAACAAAGGCAGAAAATTTGCTATTTCTTTGAAGCTGAATTTTCCATAATAAATATAATTTTCTCCATATTAATAAAAAATAGTACCTTAAACCAGTGTTTAAAGAAGTGAGGTTTGTCAGTTTTTCAAGTGATTTTCCAAATTAAGTGCATCCTTCTTAACCAATTTTATTCCAACTATTAAAAATAATTAATTTTTTAGTTTTACATTTTATTTATAATTATTTAATAATGATGGAGTATAATAAATATTGGAAGTAAATGATTATTTTAAAATAAAATTGACGAAATTATTTCATTTTTTTAATTGGCGAATGTTTGACCTTTTATGGTTTCGAGATTTATAGAAAATAAATATGAAATAGAAAACTATTATTAATTATATTATGATAATAATTTAGAAATAATATCCTCACAAATATTAAAATAAAAAAACATTCAATATTATTTAATTATGAAATTAATAAAATAAAGGAAGAAAAATTTGTTATTCCTTTGAAGCTGTAATTTCCATAATAAATATAATTATATCAATAAAATAAAAAAATGCTACCTTAAATCAATTTTTAAATAAGTGAGGTTTGTAAGTTTTTCAAGTGATTTTCCAAATTAATTACATCCTTATTAACGAATATTATTAAACCTATTAAAAATAATTAATTTTTAGTTTTACATTTAATTTATAATTTTTTAATATTTATGGAGTATAATAAATATTGGAAGTAAAAGATTATTTTAAAAAATAAAAGTAAAATTGACGAAATTATTTCATTTTATAATTGGCGAATTATTGACCTTTTATGGTTTCGAGATTTGTAGAAATTAAATATGCAATAGAAAAGCAATTATTAATTATAATATGATAATAATATATAATTAATATCCTCACAAATTTTAATATAAAAAAACATTCAATATTTTTTAATTATGAAATTAATAAAGCAAAGGCAGAAAAATTTGCTATTTCTTTGAAGCTGAATTTTCCATAATAAATATAATTTTCTCCATATTAATAAAAAATAGTACCTTAAATCAATGTTTAAAGAAGTGAGGTTTGTCAGTTTTTCAAGTGATTTTCCAAATTAAGTGCATCCTTCTTAACCAATTTTATTTCTCCTATTAAAAATAATTAATTTTTTAGTTTTACATTTTATTTATAATTATTTAATAATAATGAAATATAATAATTATTAGAAGTAAGTGATTATTTTCAAAAATAAAAGTAAAATTGACATAATTATTTCATTTTTTTAATTGGCGAATGTTTGACCTTTTATGGTTTCGAGATTTGTAAAAATTAAATATGCAATAAAAAATAAATTATTAATTATAATATGATAATTACTAAAAATCTATATCTAAAGAAGTGAGGTTTGTAAGTTTTTCAAGTGATTTTCCAAATTAATTACATCCTTCCTAACGAATATTATTAAACCTATTAAAAATAATTAATTTTTTAGTTTTACATTTAATTTATAATTTTTTAATATTTATGGAGTATAATAAATATTGGAAGTAAAAAGATTATTTTAAAAAATAAAAGTAAAATTGACGAAATTATTTCATTTTTATAATTGGCGAATTATTGACCTTTTATGGTTTCAAGATTTGTAGAAATTAAATATGCAATAGAAAAGCAATTATTAATTATAATATGATAATAATATATAATTAATATCCTCACAAATTTTAAAAATAAAAAAACATTCAATATTTGTTTAATTATGAAATTAATAAAACAAAGGCAGAAAAATTTGCTATTTCTTTGAAGCTGAATTTTCCATAATAAATATAAATTTCTCCATTTAAAAAAAATAGTACCCTAAATCAATGTCTAAAGAAGTGAGGTTTGTCAGTTTTTCAAGTGATTTTCCAAATTAAGTGCATCCTTCCTAACCAATATTATTTAACCTATTAAAAATAATTAATTATAAGTTTTACATTTTATTTATAATTATTTAATATTTATGGAGTATAATAAATTTTGGAAGTAAATGATAATTTTAAAAATAAAAGTAAAATTGACTAATTTATTTCATTTTTTTAATTGGCGAATGTATGACCTTTTATGGTTTCGAGATTTGTAGAAATTAAATATGCAATAGAAAAGCAATTATTAATTATAATATGATAATATATAATTAATATCCTCACAAATTTTAAAAATAAAAAACATTCAATATTTGTTTAATTATGAAATTAATAAAACAAAGGCAGAAAAATTTGCTATTTCTTTGAAGCTGAATTTTCCAAAATAAATATCATTTTCTCCATAATAAAAAAAATAGTACTAAAAATTAATATCTAATGAAGTGAGGTTTGTTAGTTTTTCATGTGATTTTCCAAATTAAGTACATCCTTCATCACTAATATTATTACCACTATTAAAAATAATTAATTTTTTAGTTTTCAATTTTATTTATAATTATTTTATAATGATGGAGTATAATAAATATTGGAAGTTAATGATTATTTTATAAAATAAAAGTAAAATTGACGAAATTATTTCATTTTTAAATTTGCGAATATTCGACCTTTTATGGTTTCAAGATTTGTAGAAATTAAATATGCAATAGAAAAGCAATTATTAATTATAATATGATAATAATATATAATTAATATCCTCACAAATTTTAAAATAAAAACATTCAATATTTTTTAATTATTAAATTAATAAAACAAAGGCAGAAAAATTTGCTATTTCTTTGAAGCTGAATTTTCCATAGTAAATATAATTTTCTCCATTTTAATAAAAATAGTACGCTAAATTAACGTTTAAAGAAGTGAGGTTTATCAGTTTTTCAAGTGATTTTCTAAATTAAGTGCATCCTTCATCACCAATATTATTACCACTATTAAAAATAATTTATTTTTTAGTTTTACTTTTTATTTATAATTATTTAATAATGATGGAGTATAATAAATATTGTAATTAAATGATTATTTTATAAAATATAAGTAAAATTGACGAAATTATTTCATTTTTAAATTTGCGAATGTTTGAACTTTTATGGTTTCAAGATTTGTAGAAATTAAATATGCAATAGAAAAGCAATTATTAATTATAATATGATAATAATATATAATTAATATCCTCACAAATTTTAAAAATAAAAAAACATTCAATATTTTTTAATTATGAAATTAATAAAACAAAGGTAGAAAAATTTGCAATTTCTTTGAAGCTGAATTTTCCATAATAAATATAATTTTCTCCATTTAAAAAAAAAATAGTACCATAAATTAATGTTTAAAGAAGTGAGGCTTGTAAGTTTTTCAAGTGATTTTCCAAATTTAGTGCATCCTTCCTAACCAATAATATTATACCTATTAAAAATAATTAATTTTATAGTTTTACATTTTATTTATAATTTTTAATATTTATGGAGTATAATAAATATTGGAAGTAAATGATTATTTTAAAAAATAAAAGTAAAATTGACTAAATTATTTCATTTTTTTAATTGGCGAATGTTTGACCTTTTATGGTTTCGAGATTTGTAGAAATTAAATATGCAATAGAAAAGCAATTATTAATTATAATATGATAATAATTATGAAATAATATCCTCACAAATTTTCAAATAAAAAAATGTTCAATATTTTTTAATTATGAAATTAATAAAATAAAGGCAGAAAAATTTGCTATTTCTTTGAAGCTGAAATTTCCATAATAAATATAATTTTCTCTATATTAATAAAAATAGTACGCTAAATTAACGTTTAAAGAAGTGAGGTTTGTCAGTTTTTCAAGTGATTTTCCAAATTAAGTGCATCCTTCATCACCAATATTATTACCACTATTAAAAATAATTAATTTTTTAGTTTTACTTTTTATATATAATTATTTAATAATGATGGAGTATAATAAATATTTCAATTAAATGATTATTTTATAAAATATAAGTAAAATTGACGAAATTATTTCATTTTTAAATTTGCGAATGTTTGAACTTTTATAGTTTCAAGATTTCTAGTATTTTAATGATAATAATACATATATTTTTATTTAATAATCATTATTTATTAATCATACATTTTAAAATTTATTTATTAAAAAAAATTAAAAAATTATATTAAAATATTGTATTACATATTATTTATCCATATAATTAATTCTTATAATATGCATTTGTTTCATTAAAACACCATTATATCCAATATTACAATATATTATTTTAGATTATATTTAATATTTACCTTAAATTAATGGTTATTTCATTAGCTAATAATAACTCATTTATTTATTAAATTTTTCTTAATTCTTACTTAATGTATTTTGGCACATATTTCTCATAGATTTATTAAACTATATATTTATTTATTATCTTTTCATTTTTTACTTTTATTGTAGCAAATAATTATTTCTAAGCCACTAATTCTTATTATATATTTAAGATTTACTATTATTTTTATTATTATATATTCATCATAGTATTACTAGTATTTTCCATTAATTTATGCTATATATTTATTTATTTTTTAGTGAGTCTTTTGATTGATTGATTGATTGATTGATTGAATGTTTGTTTTTTTTATTCGTTTATTAAATTTTTATATTTTTTATTTGTTTCTTTGTTTGATTGTTTGATTAGTTTTTAATTTTTTTTAATAATTAATTATTAATCACTTCATATACGATAAATTATATTTTTAATATTTAAATAAAATTAATATGACTAATCTATTTTTTTATTGAAATATTTTATTAATATATATCATATGCTTTAATAACTAATACATTACGCTGCTCAACTTAAATAAGTTTTAATCATAAAATTTGATTAGCATTTATATATCACAATTTTTTATTCTATATTTTAATATAGCAAAATCAATAAAATATTTTCAAATTATTTTTTATGTATAAATTATAAATAGTATTGATTTTTCAATGTAGCCTGATTTTTTTCAACAATTAAATCTATTTGTTAACAATTGATTAGATTATTAAAATATAAATTAAGTGATAACCTCTTTATAAAATACACTAAATCAAATACTATATAATCATAATTAGTTTGAATTCTCAACAAATTAAATTAAAACTAAACAAATACTCATATATTTAAATTATTAAGTAAATAGCGCTAAACCGGAAATAAATTAATTTCAATTTTTTTTTGAATTTTTACTATATTATCATTTAATAGAAGTTTATTAAACTTATTGAAATTTTTCTTAAGATCTTTTTCTCTACTTATTTTTTTTTGTTTCGGGGCATTTAGTTTTATTATTGCTATTCATTTGTAAAATATTTTTTTGGTAATAATTTTTTTATAAATAATAATATTTGATTCAATATATTATTATATTTGATTGAGTCATCGATTCTTTTTAACTTCTTTCGCTGATTAATATATTGCTGTTAGCAGCTGAATTCGCCATATCAAAATTTACAAAGTTTTTATATAAGTGATAGATTAGATTAGATGTACCGGTTTAATGAAGCTTCAAGTACACATTTAGGTGTACTTAAAATCTTATTAACTTTGTGCTAATATCTGAATTAGCTTAATGTTATTTAATGCAATATTGTTCTATATAAGTAATATTATATTTTTATTATTTAATTTATTTACTTATACAATAATATTTAAGTATCAAATTACACTTATATATACACGTTTTTATTATAGATTTATATAAATATGAAATATAAATGTTTTAATAGTATTTTTTTTAAAACAGTTCAGATATATTTAATTCACACTTTCTTTTTTTATCTAATTTTCATAATCTTCGAATAATATATCCCTCTTTTGGGAACATAAATTTAAGCTTAATTCATCTAAAATAAAAATAATATAACCTTCTGAAAATTTAAAGATAAAATTATGGGAAAATTAGGATATGAGGCATCTTCTTCACAATTTTCTGATATTGGAACAGTTTCTCAAAGTTATTTGACTAAAATTTTGACTTTTAGAAATATACAATATTTATTCCAAATATTATTGTTCTACCAGTAGTTAAGTAGTGACTTTGTTTAACACTGCTAAAACCAAGACCTATAAAACCATCAAAAGCGTTTGCTTTATCACTGGAAATTATCTATTATGGACAGTTGAATTAAGCATCATATATAGATAGAAAATCGCGAAATCTTGTTTCAAAAAACCTTTATTTCCCAGGATTTATGTTCTCCTGGTAATTTAGATTGATGTCCTATGCAAAATTAAATTATATTATATTACTCTACCCCCGAAATTATCTTATCATTCTCATATAAATAGAAATTCACTATTGCTCTTTCCTATTGTTAGGGTTTAGAATAGAGAGTCTTTATACGTTAGAAAAAGCAATAAATAAGTTTTTACTTATTATAAACTAATCTTTTTTGGTCTAATCTGCATCTAAAGATTTATTTTAGACAATTTTAAGAAATAATTTAACTCAATGTTTAATTTATAAATTATAATCTTTTTTAAAGGTTGTTTAAGTCGTAAGAAATAGTCTAAATATACATTTCTTGAATTCCATAAATATAAACTTATTTACTATATAAAACATTTAACATAATTCATTTTAATAGGAATATTTATAGTGGTGATAGTACTGATATTTTAATTCTTAACTAATAAATATATAAATTTCAAATTATTATTTATTTACTATTTATATTTTTAAATATTTAAAATATTTATTTATTCTAAAGTAATTTTGAATTTAAATTTGCTATTTTTTCCTTTTTACATTTATTTTTTATTGTTTAATTATATTCCAAAATTTTTCTTTTTTACCTAGCTACGATTAAATAAACATAAAATAAAAAAACAAACAACATACATACATTTATTTAAGTAATTCAGATTTATTAGTAAATAGAATTTTAAAACTGAAGTAAAGTAAGTTAATGTGGGGGTTTAGTTTCAACGAATATTTAGCATTAAATCCCATATAGGGTCATCATCCTTCTTCAAGAATTAATTATAAATGTTGGGGTTCTCTACTTATTAGTGGATACTGGGAGTTCTAGGGACACTATTATGTATCAGGATAGTTTCTAATTATTTTAAAATGAAAGCTATTTTTAGTTCATTTTCTTCTCTTTTTCTATAAAGTTTACTCTTTTAATTTCTTGATAAATTGGATTTTTCCTATAATGAATTCAGGTTTACGTTAAATTCATCTTAAAGGAAGGTATCTATATCCTTTCCAATATATTAAAGTATCACATAAGAGAGAAGTGGGATTAATGTCATCTATCTACACAAGTATTTCTAGTAGTAGAAAAGTAGTTTAAAGTTATTTGAGGCTAGAATTTCAGAATTGTAGAGTATTGCATAATATTTTTGTATTTTTAAAAATCAATGTAGTCGTGAAACTCGTTATTAAATCTTTCATCAATCCTTCTTCAATTCTTAGCTCTCATAAACTTTTCAGTGTTTAGAGTCTATTCAAAGATAATGTCTAATATTCCAAAAGATAGATTTCTTGGAAGTCCCATAAACTGTTTATTACTTATTCTCCAAAGGGTTTGAAAACGATTTTATATTCCTAGAGGCTAGGTATTTAGGATTGATGAAATATAGAATTAATGGATATAAACTTATCATACCAGGCATTGGTTCTCAAACTGAGATCTTTAACGAAATATCAGGTTTTAGCGTATATGTAATTTGAGTGTTTCTTAATAAAGTCCAAATGTTCCTTAATTGTCTCAATGTTGTATGTAATTCCAAGATACTTGTAATTTCTAACAATAGGTATATCTAAAACTTACTCTAGTGGTATTTCTCTATTTTTAAAAGAATATTGAACTTTTTTATTCATTTAGAAGTTATTTTAAAGGTACCCTGTAGTAATCTCATCATTCTCATTTATAAAGCAATTCATTATCCACCTTCCCTTTTAATAGGTTCAAAATAACCAGTATTTAAATGTTAGGAAAAGCTATAAACGAGTGTTTACTTCTTAAAAGCTAATCAATTTAGTTTTTCATTGCATCTAAAGGGTTAAAAATAGCCTCACTCTATTTTGATTTTTAAATTAATTTTTTTTTTAAGGATAAATGAGTTCTTAGGAAATCGTCAAAGCTATCATATCTTGAACAGCATTGCTTATAAAGTGCTAATGAGTTTTTCATATCAGGTAGAACAATATGTTTTTTCTTAGATTAAGAGTTACTAGCGATTTCAATGGATGCAAGAAGTATTAGATTGTCTAAAAAATCAGAATACTTGTGAATTAATATTAAGATTATTGGATTTCTAAGCGCTCCCGTTAGCCTCCAATTTAAATTTTGAATTTGAAGTTTTTTTAATTAATTGTTATCCAATTTGTAAAACATGATTTTTTTTCTCAAGTCCAAAATTTGTAGGGGTTTTATTAGCATTTTCATAGTAAGAGTAGGGTTTTCTTTCGTTTTAAGCTTATTTCTCTTGTTAGGCGGCGCTAATTCTTTTGTAACTTTCTTCTTTTAATATCTTATTTTATTTAATTAAATAAATAAGGAATAAATAAATAAATTGATAAAATGTAGTAATTACAATTGGTATTTCAACTATATTAAGTCAAAATTGTGGTGATAAAAGTAAAATTTACAATTTTAAATCTTATCCATTCCATAAAGACCAGAGAAATGAATTCCATTTTAATAACTTGTGTCATGATTATTATAATAGTTTGGAATAATGTTTGTGAAAATGAATTGCTGCTATTGCTACTAATGCTACTATTATTACTATTGCATCTATTAATTTATAGTATTTTAACTTTTTCCTAGTACTTGAATTGGAGAATGAATATGCTCCATGGTTTTTCTGCTAATCGGAGTGCTTATTTTAGCATCCAATTTTATTTTAAAGAGCCAAAATTTCTAGAAAAAAAATTTGTTAATTTATAAATTAATTCAGAAACTTTTTATAAATAGTTTACATTGAATCATTTTGTTTGTTGTTTTCATTAATTGTTAGGAAATCTGATTATTTTCCTTTACATTATCTGCTGGGCAATAAGAAATTAGATATATGTAATAATTAGTAGTTATAAAGTTTATTTACCTTTAATAGAGTTGCTACACTCTGTCATCTTCATCTGGAGATTTAATATTTTTTGAAGATTTTCTTTTTTGCTAAAAGCACTTAGCTTCATTATATTGTTAATTTATAGTTCTCCAGTGGAGTCAAATGAGTAGTAACATCAATAGAAGGAGGCTGGTTATTTATAAAAGCATTAAAATATGTGTTTATATTTAATTCAGTAAAGTAAAAAATCAATTTACAATATTTTAAAATTGAGAGCCCCTCCTCTTATTCTACTAGGATCATATGGATTTAAAGAAATCGAAGTTTATCTACTTCCTTTTTTTATTCGCATTCGAAGATTGAGAATAGTATTGCAGCATTATGCTAGTTGTTATTTTACTACCCCCCATGCTTTTTAACATAAAATTTCCCTTGATAATTTAAAAAAATATTATTAAAAAAAACATTTTTAAGTAAATATTATTTATACTTTAGAGTTATTCTACGTCAAAGTATATTTATTCTTAGGAATAGATATATTAGCAAGTTGAATATTACGTTTTTTCGATAAATTACTTGCGCATGAAGAGTAACTCAGCTAATTCAGACTCGAGTTGCAATTATTATTTGAATCTGATAATTTATCTCTACTGTTGCTAGTTAACAATTTCTCATCTATTGTTTTTTGTTTTTTCTATAATTTATTGTTTTAATTCGCTTTACTATTATTTTTAGTGGTAAGTGGCGGACTAAGTTACCTCAATTTTTTTTCCTTTTTTGGCTAAGCATTTACATTTTTAGGAGCAGGATAAATTGTTTATTGTTTAATTTCCCTTCATCGCCACTGCTTACCGTAATTTTTTGAGCATCTAATTTCGGCTCTTCTTGATTTTAATTATAGAACACCAGCATCTCCATACTTTTTTTTCTTTTGTTTTAGATTTAATAGAAGTATTGTGTTTAAGAAGCTAAATACTTTATCTTCCCTTAAATTCATTGATGCTTTCTATTTCTAGCTCTTCTCCACTTTCATCAGTTCTTTGTGTTTTAGTGTCGGAAGGACTCTCGGTATTTTAATCTTCAAGAGTCACTGGGTTTATATTTATTTTAAGTGTTTCTACTTATTTCAAATCTTCACCCCTCTTGCCATCATTTTCTTTTCATTTTTGTTATTTAGTAATAAATATAAAATATTATAATTTAAAAATCATAATTTAATTATAGGAAATTTAGGAAAAAAATTTTCAAATTATTTTATTTCAAATTTTTCGCCTTTTTTATGAAAATTTGAAATTTTCTGAAATTACATATCTTTATTTTTTATTTCTGAGAATTTAAGCTAATTTTTTTAATAATTATAGAGTATTTTATTTAGTGTATTATATAAGAGGATTATCCTTAAATTATAAATTAAATAATTAAAGCACTTTTTGAAAAATTGACTCAATTATTGAAAATTATTAAACAACCTTAAAAAATTAACATAATTTATTAATTATTAATATAACTTAGTTTGAAAATTTTTATGTAGAAATGACAATATTTTTACTTAAGTCTAATTCATTTTAATTTTTTAAATTATTTAGAAAATTAAAATTTAATTTTTTAAACTTTTCACCCTTTTTCTTATGGGAAATGAATCACTATTAGTATTATTAGAGTCTTAACTTGAAGATTTTTAATTTTCATCTTTAATTTTTAAATCTGAATTACTAAGAGTAGGCATAATTTTAGACATTTTTGATAAAGTTTCATTTAAATCTGTGTCTTCCTCATTTTCTAATTGAAAAATAAAATAAAGTTAATAACAGTTTATATTTATTTCATAATTTTTATTTATTTATTACTTGCTTCTTCTTAAATACTATTATTGGATTATAACTTTTTATTTATTAAAGGCTTCTAGTAAAGAGACTAATGCTTTTTCTAAGCCAATCCATGCTGCAAAGGCTTTAAGACTAATTATTAGCTGGTCTTCATTGAAATTTCATCAAAACTGTCTCCACTTTCGGAGTTTTTTTTTTATACTACCCTTTTGTGGAGAGTCTGGCTACTGATTCATGTTATATATTAAATTTTATATATAGTTTGAAAAATATCCCATTCGTTTTGTCGTACAAATTATATTATTTGTGATTTTTATTGAAAAAGATCAAAGAATTAAATTCTACATAGGATTCATATGAAAGTAAACAAACATGTTCATTAGAAATCAGTGTAATCTTTAGAAATAGCAATTGAGGAAGTGACTCCTCAAATAAAGTAGTTGCACTAAAAGATGGATTAACACACTATAGAGACCCAAAAAGATTATATGGGGATTTTGAAATAAAATTTTTAGTAAATCGTGAAATCAATAACTAAAAAAAAATGAAAAAAAAATTTAACAACAACATCCGGAATTATTCTTATAAAATTGAAAATAATTTGTTATATGGGATTATAATTCAAACTAATTATCTAAATTTTTAAGAAAAACGAACATTATACCAAGACAAATGTAATCATTTATTTTTAAATATAATAATTAGGAATCCAATAAATAAATTTTACAAAGAAAGATGAAGTTGATTTTAACTTCGAAATTATCAAAATTTTTCTTTTCTGGTAAGTTCTAAGAAGTGTTTTAAAATAGAGATAATAATGTTAAATACGAATAATTTTTTAATCAAATATTTTTAGAGATTCTCTTCATTTAATAACAAAATTCCGAAAATTGTCTAGAATCAGCTTCTTAAAAAAATTAAATTAATAAAAAGCAGTATTCTCATCAGGCGAAAGCTATTTTTGCATTATTAAAAACTAATTAAGAGCCAAAAAAATATTTCATTTACTATTAAGAAAATTTTCTGATCTGATTCAGCTTTTTACAAGTTTGGTAATTATTTCAAAGCAAACTTTACAGTGAAAATTAAACAATAAAAGGCCATATAAGCCGACAAGTACAAAAAGAAGAAAAATAAAAATGAAAAATTTCATAGAGAAATATACTCTTCAAGATAACTCTGGTTAGAAAAAATTAAAAAAAAAGCTTAAATTTCATAAATCTTATCCACCATTGAAGTCTATACCACTATAAAAAATGACTTCACAGTTCACGAAGTATGTTTCCAGGAAGCGATTATAAATCATACGAAATATTCAATTAAATGCAGCTGCATTTTACACGAAAAATTGTTGAATGAGTCTATGTATGTTACAACAACCAGATTTAGAGGTGGAACTAAAGAGGGTAAGCTGAATCAAAGTTGTATAATAAATGATTCAGAAAACTACTTATTTAATTAGAAAAAAATAAAAATGAATAAAGTTTTAAAACAGATACTATGGCATAATAGTTACTTTAAAGTGTTTATCTTAAACATTTAGAAAATTAAGACACCATATCCTTTAAAATAAAGTCGATTTATATGTGTAAAAAATATAATAGGAATATCCATTATCAAAAATGATAAAGATGGAAGTGTAAAGTTATTTAACCATCATTATTAGATGGAATTATTAATTAATTGTTTTAATCCAAGTTTACTCTGAGATATGGTTTTTAGGAGTGTAATAAGTCTTGCATGATTATACAGTCCTGCATAGATTAGACTGATATCATTACGTCAAAGGATGGATCTGCCTAAGATTATATTTGGTTTGGGCTTGGATAGGTCCGGGAGTGGATCTCCATAATTGCAAAAGTTAATCTGATTAAATAAATCGCCAATTAAAAAGAGTATTGCACAAAAAAAAAAACAGAAAAGTGAAATAATAAACATTGAAAACATCAATCATCAATAATGACGGATATACTATTATGCAGTGTTGGAATTGAAATATTATTATGTCGTTGAATCTTAACTAATCCCCTAGCTTACCTACCTACCGAACTACCCAGAGAAATATTTCAGATAAGTTCTAGATATAAAACTCTTTCATATCAAAAATATGATGCAAAAATCGAAGTTAGAAAATCAAAGCTTTTAGTGATATGCAAACACAGCAAAATGCTTTTTATTGTATCTAAAATTTCATAGGCCCGCTTAGAGTCGATTTTCCCTCTCAAAAAAATGTAAATTTTTAAATATATTCTTCTTAGCAAATGAAAATAATTTAAGTAAAGAATAAGAAAAAAATGATTGTTATAATTACATTTTGATTTTTTTAAAATTTTGATATTAAAGTAAATTTATGTTTTTATTATGACATTTTATATTTTAAGGCTGATATTTATTAATTTAGTTAGTAAAATTTTAACTTCAAGATAATAATACCTAGACTTATGAATTCAGGGTGAATCTATTTATTTGAAGTCCAGCTTTGGTTCGATTCTTAAAAGCTTATATTGTTGGTAATGATACATTATTGGAAACGAGGTTGAAAGTCGGTTTGAGGTTTTTTACTACACCGATGGAAAATATTTATGCTTTAGAATTTATTTTTTGGTATTTCTTAAAGTATTATTGCTGTAAAATATGCTTCATAGATGCTTAGGCCAGTTAAATGCCATATCAGAAAAAAATGTAAACGAAATGCAGCAGGATTTAGGTGAAAAATTAATATTAAAGTGAATCTTGAAACAACTGATAAGTAACAAATTCTTAGACGGAAGTAGAAAAGATAAACAGCAAAACAATTTAACCTATAAATATAATTGTAAAGAGTAATGAAAATGCTTGGAGAATAGTAGAAAAACTTAAACATAAACATTGAAAACAACAATAACAGCAATTGTGATAATAATTTTTTTATAAACTAAAAGCATTTTCCGCAAGAATTTGAATTACTACTTGTCTATTTGTCAAAAACAAAACTTCTATCAATTTAGATTTTACATTGTTAATATTGTAAATGATTTTCCATAAAATATTGATAATTATGCTTTAAGTTGATAAATTCATAATATAGATTTCATTTGATGAATATATAATATATTTTACTGTCTCTTACTTAAGTTTTTTTTTATTATTTTTATAAAAATTATTATATATTATTTTGGATGTAAAACTAAATAACGAAATTTAATTTTAGAGATATACAATCAGCAAAGGACTCTCAAGCAAAAATGAGAGCGGATAACGCATTTAAAACTTTAGAAAAGCAGGAGCACAAAAGACAGCTAGAGGTAAAAGAGTTAACTATTGAAGAGTTCAAAAAGAAATTGTAAAGCTAGTCTGATAGTTGAGGTGAAATGATTTAATAGAGCTAACAGATAGAAAGATTGATTAGAATAGTTGCAGATTATTTATTTTTTATCCTTCTTCTTATTATTATATAATATATAATATAGAGAAATTTTTAAAAAATAATATTTTAAAATGATCTATTATTCTAATGTATTTCTTTTATATATGAAAAACGTAAAACATAATTATGGATGAAAATTTTATTTTTATAAAACACCCTTAGCTTTCCATTCAGAATTTCTTTCGTCTGATGAATTAGTAGATCATTCTCTTTTTTTTCAAATGATATGTTGTCAGAATCTTTAAGAAAACTAACTGAAAATGAAATGTATATTGCGATTGCTGAAAACACTTAAAAGACTTGTTTTTTAAAACAGTTCGAATCTCACTTAGTATTAATTAAATTCTCTTTTTTTAAGTAAATAAGTAATTTACTAAGTTAGAATAAATTTAATCTTTTCTAAATGAAAAATATATAAATTGATTAGCGTTTTGGCTTTGCAGTATTTAGAAGATTGGTATTGAACTTTTTATTTCTGAGAAGGTTCCTAGAATCGAACTATAGCAAGGCTAAAAAGAAATATAAACACTTCATATTCATAACCAAGGTTTTAATATTATATCATAGAGTTCCTATTTTATAGACTAAATAAATAATCAAAAGCCTAAAAATACACACTACCATAACAAAAACATATTTACTATAATTTCAAAATTATTAAGATAAACCCAAGTGTAATAACAGTAAATATTTGTTTTAGTTGATAAAAGAGTTGGGGTACAATCACTTAAATCATATATTTGATTGGCTTTATAATCTATTCTTTCATTATTTTATTCCTAAAATTACAAAGAGCAGCGATAATTTTAAGTGCACTTTCCAAAAAAATGTAAATTATAAAATACTCATTTTAAAATAAAGAGCATTTTTATTTTTATAAAAGCTTTCTTGAAGTGCACATTTCTCTGTGAAATTCAATATTTCATTTTCTACCTCTGCCTTCACTTTTTTGTTTTTATGACCTTTTTTGGTTTAATTATTACAGTAAAATAAAATTATGCTTCACATATTCTAAGCCCAGCAAAATTTTGTATGCGATCATAATCTGTTTTCAAAACGTATTTGCTTTTTATTTCAAAAATAATGAAACTAGATTTCCTATTACCTATATTTTTATAAGAATCTGATTTCTAAAGGCTTTTCGAAAAAATATTAGTTTTAAAATAGTTGATATTTTGCATTATTTATCCTTTTTTATCTTATAAATATATTAAAAAATCAATAAATATATACACTTTTTTTTATTATTATTCTTAGTGATTTTAATTGCTTAAATTAGTTTTTGAATAGGAAAAATTTAATTTAACTATTTAAATTTTTTTGATATTTTCCTTTTATTTCATGATAGTAGAAAAAATAATTTTGCCTTCTAATATTTTATTTCAAGTATTTTAAATAAAATTAAATTCTATTTTCATCTAAAATTCTTATAACTTACAAATCAATGCAACTTGGACTATTGAATTAATTTTTTAAATGTAATCACTGCTGCATTTGGAAAAAGTTCTTGTTTTTCTTTTTGGACATTGTTTTACTCAGATACTGCATTTTTTTTTTTTGACGGATGCAGAAACAGCGAAGAACCATTTACTACTAAAAATCTCATCAAAAAGACAAAAATAAACTAAAACACATAAATCATTTCCTAAAATGATTTAATCTTGGTTTCGATGTTCTACGAATTGCAAATTCAACAGCAGATATTTATATCGGTTAGTAGGAAGGGACATATGAAATTAGGTTGGTAGACAAAGGCTAGGGATGTATAAAGAAAACTCAAAACACACATTATTTGCCTATAGGAAATAAGGCTATTAACTTTATAACACCCCAATCTACTATATCATCTCCCATAACCGAAAAATTAACAAAGAAAGAGTAGAACTGGTAGTTGGAATAGGCATATCTAAATATTTGAACATAACAGACCTAACTAACTAAGATCATACCTTCCATTTTGGTGAATAATTAGGATATAGTAATAATTTAAATAGTCTACGAATTTTTTGAAATCATAGTGGTGAACGACTATCTTAATAAAATCAATTGAAAGAGAAAACTCCTTAAAAATATAAAAAATATTCTATCGATCTCAAAACTCAAAAAAGCCAGCTCCTATATTACACTTAGTGGAGATTTTAACAAAGCAGTAAAACCTATTGACATCTTTCACAATATTAAAAATGGCTTTCACTATATGTTATAAATAAATAAGCTAAATTCAATAACAGATTTGGTAGTAATAAACAAAAAAAAAAAAGAGTTGCAAAAATTGAGTCGTCACTCGAAAACTGAAATCATAGACTGTCAAAAACTTCTAGAGTATCTATTGAAATCGCTAGGAATTGTTAATCTAAAAAAAAAAAGAAATCATTCTCCTGCATAAGAAAAACTCACTAGCACTCTTAAATCAGAGTAAAAAATAAATTTCACAATATTGATGAAATTAAAAAATAATAATGAGCCCTATATGTTACGATATCTCACATGCATGATTAAAATCGTAAAAACTTTTTGGAAAAAAAAATAAATTATTTCACTATTTCAAAAAGGCGAAAATCATCGATAAATGTTTAAAAAATTACCCATCAGGAAATCAAACAATATCGAATTGTCTCGCTTCTATTGCGAATCTGAAATCGCCAACTTTTTAGAAAATATTATTTGAATGAAATCGCGTAGAAAAGCAAAAGCGAAATCGTATTTCTACTCGACTACTACGAAAAAGATGTGGGAAATCTTCATCGTGAAGGAGAGAAATAAATAGTAAAGTATAGCTCCTGATCCCGCCCGCCTGACGTATTGAAGTATCTGCGACTCGACGAGTATCCGAAAGTGAAGGTACTTTTGATGAGCAGAACATACTTTGACGATCTTGTTGTGTTCGACAATGAAAAAGGCAAGAACTTTTTCCAAATTTCTGAAGTTTTACCTAGTCTGTCGCGTGTAACAAAAACCAATAAATTCATAAAAAAAGTTGATTGCATTTTGAAATAGAGCAGTTGAGACCTGGCGAAGTGTTTTGGAAATTCGTCAGAAAATGACAGAAACTGAACGGTTTTAGCGGTGCAGAAGTCGCTTAAATAGATAAACTTTTGCTCCAAATCTCAATTATTATCATCATCTTTTTTGTACCAATAAACGGAAGAACAAACAGGTGAAAAAAAATCAAAACATAATGAATCATTGTTTAATACGAGAACCCAGAGTGATTTATTTTATAAATTGCTACTGCATTTACCAAATTTAAGATCTAAAAAGAATGTGTCTGATAACAACTACTAGGCAAAGCCCTTGATTTCCTCAAAAGTCAACGAAGAACATCAAGAAAAAGAAATATATTTACAGCAGCAGTTGAAAAAGGTGCATAGGTGCTGAAAAAGGAGGAGTTATGATTGATATTTTCGACTTGCAAGATGATCAGTTAGTAAAAGAAGAAGAATATTGTATTAATAGAGCTAGTGCTAAAGCAGATATTAGCAAAGAAATGGGTGTGTAGACAGTAAGTAGTTCTTAACATAAACGGGAAGGACATGGACTAAACTAGTGCGTTTTAGAATTACTCAAACAAAACCACTCGTATTACTCTGAAAACATCAGCATTGCCAATGATTTCTTTTTTTCTTCGAATCGAAGAGCTCAGGTCCTGTTGATTTCTTCTGAACAGGGACAGGTAAATTGGAATAAATAAATAAATATATTTTTACTTTTCTTTAAAAACTAAAATTAACCCAGGGAATGAGTACTTTACTCCGCAATTTAGGAATAGAAAAAGTCCTAAAATAACTTTTTTTACTGCTTTACCGTAGTTAAAGTTGCGCAGTTTATAAATGAGTAACAACTTATCAATCATTTAAATTCCTACTACAATTTGTATAAGAAAAACAATAGGATAGGGAGTGTTAAGAAGATGAAAAATTGAAACTGGGTCAGCTTAAAAAAATGCAAGGAAAATCAAGAAACAGCTGCTTTTGGAGAGACTAGTAAAAAAATAAGAATAACTGGTTGTTTTTCTAATCGATGGACTTTTTAAAATTTGTTGTGGTTGAGAAACAGCTGTTAAAATAGCAATGAATCGAATGGAGGCTTTGAGAAACTTTGAACTGTCAGAAAACCTGATTTGAAAGATGATGGCCACAGTAGCATCAAACTGCTTTAGGTGTTAGAAAATCGCGAACAAGAAGAACAGAAGTTTGTACACTATTTTAAGCTTATGAGCGAAGAGATTTAATACAGATTCTCTATCTGAAATTCTTTGAAGAAGTTGTGATCAATCAGACTGTAGAAGTTATAAAAATATTAGTAGAAGGTTCTGCTTTTTTTTAGAGAAAATAAAGGCTGAAAAATAATACCGAAAGTTCCGATCCTATCATAAGTAGAATAATATCGTTCCTAATGATAAAATATAGAATCTGCGATTTTGTTTTTAAAGATGGTTTCTTCCAGTTACGACAACAGCTGTTGGTTTCTCAAAAAGTATGATGAAGTAATTTCAACTTATTATTGTCATAATTATTTCAATAGACGAATTTATTTGCAGAGAAACTGCCGATATATCGTTTTGAAAATTGAAAAATTTCGGGAAAATGCTCAGAGTTTAAAAAGTAGTTTAAAATTTATCAAGCAAGGAGACGAAAATTTTTTTCACGTAGATTTTTTCTATGTATAGTGTAGGAAAATGAAAAATATTTTGAAAATCAGCGCTACAACATAAAGTAAAAGTGCTTTGAATAATGTAGCGCTTTTAGAGATTTATAAGTCGTATCTGTGCAGCCAAGAGCGTAAGATGTCCCGCTTTAGAAAAAGAAAAATAGGAAGCTCAAAAAATTTAGTTTCTAAATATAAATATGTACTACAAGAACTCCTTGCCGAAAGAAAATTATTTAAAGCAGGAATTAAAAAAACTTAGTCTAGTACTACAAGTGATCTACACCTTTCCTATTTTAAGTTTATTTCTGCATTATTAGAAATCAATTAAGCATAAACCTCTATACGAAAACATAATAATTAGCTTTTCTCAACGATTATTTGAAAAAAAAGAATAAAATTCTGCTCTTACTCTGTGGTACAATTCTATACTAATCACGCCGCCTAAGCAGACGCAAATTGCTTAATATGGACCAACTTTTAATTATTTTCATAAATGTCAAAGAGTTGTAAATTTTCGCTTTTATTCTATCAGAAATAGTTCGCAATTACTTAGAATAGCTAAAGAATTTGAAGAAATATAAACAAATTATACTTAAAAATAACATATTTTGAAACTATCAATTGTACCTTGAGTATTTGTTTTATTACATTTATTATTAGGTCTATTGTAGATAATCGTATCTTAAAATATATTTCTATTTTATTTAAGAATCCTTATAAATATTTTATAATTATAACAAAAAAATTTTAACAATTTATTTTATATATTAGAAATAAAAATAAAAATATTTTTGTAAAAGAATATATTTAATATTTGAAAAATAATTTTAATAAGATGCATATAAATGTATAAAATTTTATAATAACTTAGAAATATCATCAAAAAAATAGTATAAATATTAAAGATATTTAAGATATATAAATGAAATAAATAAAAATTGATATACTAAAAAAAGTGTTAAATTTTATAATTTAATAAAATATATCATAAATAAAATTCATTAAATATATATTTCTTTATTAATTAAATTAAGTTTTTCAAGTGATTTTCCAAATTAAGTGCATCCTTCCTAACCAATATTATTATCCCTATTAAAAATAATTAATTTTTTATTTTTACATTTTATTTATAATTATTTAATAATGATGGAGAATAAAAAATATTGGAAGTAAAATGATAATTTTAAAAATAAAAGTAAAATTGACGAAATTATTTCATTTTTAAATTTGCGAATGTTTGACCTTTTATGATTTCGAGATTTGTAGAAATTAAATATGCAATAGAAAAGCAATTATTAATTATAATATAATAATAATTATGAAATATAGTATCCTCACAAATTTCAAAATAAAAAAACATTCAATATTTTTTAATTATGAAATTAATAAAACAAAGGCAGAAAAATTTGCAATTTTTTTTTAAAACTGAAATTTCCATAATAAATATAAATTTCTCCATATTAATAAAAATAGTACCTTAAATTAATGTTTAAAGAAGTGAGGTTTGTAAGTTTTTCAAGTGATTTTCCAAATTAAGTGCAACCTTCCTAACCAATTTTATTACTCCTGTTAAAAATAATTATTTTATATTTTTACATTTTATTTATAATTATTTAATATTGATGGAGAATAAAAAATATTGGAAGTAAAATGATAATTTTAAAAAATAAAAGTAAAATTGACGAAATTATTTCATTTTTAAATTTGCGAATGTTTGACCTTTTATGATTTCGAGATTTGTATAAATTAAAAAAGCAATATAAAAGCAATTATTAATTATAATATGATAATACTTATGAAATAATATCCTCACAAATTATAAAATAAAAAAACATTAAATATATTTTAATTATGAAATTAATAAAACAAAGGCAGAAAAATTTGCAATTTTTTTTAAAACTGAAATTTCCATAATAAATATAATTTTCTCATTACTAATAAAAATAGTACCTTAAATTAATGTCTAAAGAAGTGAGGTTTGTAAGTTTTTCAAGTGATTTTCCAAATTAAGTGCATCCTTCCTAACCAATATTATTTTACCTATTAAAAATAATTAATTTTTTATTTTTACATTTTATTTATAATTATTTAATAATGATGGAGTATAATAAATATTGGAAGTAAATGATTATTTTAAAAAATAAAAGTAAAAATTAACGAAATTATTTCATTTTTAAATTTGCGAATGTTTGACCTTTTATGATTTCGAGATTTGTAGAAATTAAATATGCAATAGAAAAGCAATTATTAATTATAATATGATAATAATTTAGAAATATAGTATCTTCACAAATTTCAAAATAAAAAAACATTCAATATTTTTAATTATGAAATTAATAAAACAAAGGAAGAAATATTTGCAATTTTATTTTAAAACTGAAATTTCCATAATAAATATAATTTTCTCCATATTAATAAAAATAGTACTCTAAATTAATGTTTAAAGAAGTGAGGTTTGTAAGTTTTTCAAGTGATTTTCCAAATTAAGTACATCCTTCCTAACCAATATTATTACTCCTGTTAAAAATAATTAATTTTTTATTTTTACATTTTATTTATAATTATTTAATAATGATGGAGAATAAAAAATATTGGAAGTAAATGATAATTTTAAAAAATAAAAGTAAAATTGACGAAATTATTTCATTTTTAAATTAGCGAATGTTTGACCTTTTATGATTTCGAGATTTGTAGAAATTAAATATGAAATAGAAAAGCAATTATTAATTATAATATGATAATAATTTAGAAATATAGTATCTTCACAAATTTCAAAATAAAAAAACATTCAATATTGTTTAATTATGAAATTAATAAAACAAAGGATAAAAAATTTATAAATTTTTTGTAAAGCTTAAATTTCCATAATAAATATAATTTTCTCCATACTAATAAAAATAGTACTCTAAATAAATGTTTAAAGAAGTGAGGTTTGTAAGTTTTTCAAGTGATTTTCCAAATTAAGTGCATCCTTCCTAACCAATTTTATTCCAACTATTAAAAATAATTAATTTTTTATTTTTACATTTTATTTATAATTATTTAATAATGATGGAGAATAAAAAATATTGGAAGTAAATGATAATTTTAAAAATAAAAGTAAAATTGACGAAATTATTTCATTTTTTAATTAGCGAATGTTTGACCTTTTATGATTTCGAGATTTGTAGAAATTAAATATGCAATAGAAAAGCAATTATTAATTATAATATAATAATAATTATGAAATATAGTATCTTCACAAATTTCAAAATAAAAAAACATTCAATATTTTTTAATTATGAAATTAATAAAACAAAGGCATAAAAATTTGCAATTTTTTTTTAAAACTTAAATTTCCATAATAAATATAATTTTCTCCATATTAATAAAAATAGTACTCTAAATCAATGTCTAAAGAAGTGAGGTTTGTAAGTTTTTCAAGTGATTTTCCAAATTAAGTGCATCCTTCCTAACCAATATTATTACTCCTGTTAAAAATAATTAATTTTTTATTTTTACATTTTTAAATATAATTATTTAATAATGATGGAGAATAAAATATTGGAAGTAAATGATAATTTTAAAAAATAAAAGTAAAATTGACGAAATTATTTAATTTTTAAATTTGCGAATGTTTGACCTTTTATGATTTCGAGATTTGTATAAATTAAAAAAGCAATATAAAAGCAATTATTAATTATAATATGATAATAATTTAGAAATATAGTATCTTCACAAATTTCAAAATAAAAAAACATTCAATATTTTTTAATTGTGAAATTAATAAAACAAAGGAAGAAATATTTGCAATTTTTTTTAAAACTTAAATTTCCATAATAAATATAATTTTCTCCATATTAATAAAAATAGTACTCTAAATCAATGTCTAAAAAAGTGAGGTTTGTAAGTTTTTCAAGTGATTTTCCAAATTAAGTGCATCCTTCCTAACCAATATTATTTTACCTATTAAAAATAATTAATTTTTTTTTTACATTTTTAAATATAATTATTTAATAATGATGGAGAATAAAAAATATTGGAAGTAAATGATAATTTTAAAAAATAAAAGTAAAATTGACGAAATTATTTAATTTTTAAATTTGCGAATGTTTGACCTTTTATGATTTCGAGATTTGTATAAATTAAAAAAGCAATATAAAAGCAATTATTAATTATAATATGATAATAATTTAGAAATATAGTATCTTCACAAATTTCAAAATAAAAAAACATTCAATATTTTTTAATTGTGAAATTAATAAAACAAAGGAAGAAATATTTGCTATTTCTTTGAAGCTGAAATTTCCATAATAAATATAATTTTCTCCATATTAATAAAAATAGTACTCTAAATCAATGTCTAAAAAAGTGAGGTTTGTAAGTTTTTCAAGTGATTTTCCAAATTAAGTGCATCCTTCCTAACCAATATTATTTTACCTATTAAAAATAATTAATTTTTTATTTTTACATTTTTAAATATAATTATTTAATAATGATGGAGAATAAAAAATATTAGAAGTAAAATGATAATTATAAAATATAAAAGTAAAATTGACGAAATTATTTCATTTTAAATTTGCGAATGTTTGACCTTTTATGATTTCGACATTTGTATAAATTAAAAAAGCAATATAAAAGCAATTATTAATTATAATATGATAATAATTTAGAAATATAGTATCTTCACAAATTTCAAAATAAAAAAACATTCAATATTTTTTAATTATGAAATTAATAAAACAAAGGCAGAAAAATTTGCAATTTTTTTTTAAAACTGAAATTTCCATAATAAATATAATTTTCTCCATATTAATAAAAATAGTACTCTAAATCAATGTCTAAAAAAGTGAGGTTTGTAAGTTTTTCAAGTGATTTTCCAAATTAAGTGCATCCTTCCTAACCAATATTATTTTACCTATTAAAAATAATTAATTTTTTATTTTTACATTTTTAAATATAATTATTTAATAATGATGGAGAATAAAAAATATTAGAAGTAAAATGATAATTATAAAATATAAAAGTAAAATTGACGAAATTATTTCATTTTTAAATTTGCGAATGTTTGACCTTTTATGATTTCGACATTTGTATAAATTAAAAAAGCAATATAAAAGAAATTATTAATTATAATATGATAATAATTTAGAAATATAGTATCTTCACAAATTTCAAAATAAAAAAACATTCAATATTTTTTAATTATGAAATTAATAAAACAAAGGAAGAAATATTTGCTATTTCTTTGAAGCTGAAATTTCCAAAATAAATATAATTTTCTCCATTTAAAAAATAATAGTACCTTAAATTAATGTTTAAAGAAGTGAGGTTTGTAAGTTTTTCAAGTGATTTTCCAAATTAAGTGCATCCTTCCTAACCAATATTATTTTACCTATTAAAAATAATTAATTTTTTATTTTTACATTTTTAAATATAATTATTTAATAATGATGGAGAATAAAAAATATTGGAAGTAAATGATAATTTTAAAAAATAAAAGTAAAATTGACGAAATTATTTCATTTTTAAATTTGCGAATGTTTGACCTTTTATGATTTCGAGATTTGTAGAAATTAAATATGCAATAGAAAAGCAATTATTAATTATAATATAATAATAATTATGAAATATAGTATCCTCACAAATTTCAAAATAAAAAAACATTCAATATTTTTTAATTATGAAATTAATAAAACAAAGGCATAAAATTTGCAATTTTTTTTTAAAACTTAAATTTCCATAATAAATATAATTTTCTCCATATTAATAAAAATAGTACTCTAAATCAATGTCTAAAGAAGTGAGGTTTGTAAGTTTTTCAAGTGATTTTCCAAATTAAGTGCATCCTTCCTAACCAATATTATTTTACCTATTAAAAATAATTAATTTTTTATTTTTACATTTTATTTATAATTATTTAATAATGATGGAGAATAAAAAATATTGGAAGTAAAATGATAATTTTAAAAAATAAAAGTAAAATTGACGAAATTATTTAATTTTTAAATTAGCGAATGTTTGACCTTTTATGATTTCGAGATTTGTAGAAATTAAATATGCAATAGAAAAGCAATTATTAATTTTAAAATGATAATAATTTAGAAAAAATATATTCACAAATATCAAAATAAAAAAACATTCAATATTTTTTAATTATGAAATTAATAATACAAAGAATACAAAATTTGCTATTTCTTTGAAGCTGAATTTTCCAAAATAAATATCATTTTCTCCATTTTAAAAAAAATAGTACCATAAATAAATGCTTAAAGAAGTGAGGTTTGTAAGTTTTTCAAGTGATTTTCCAAATTAAGTGCATCCTTCCTAATCAATATTATTTTCCCTATTAAAAATCATTAATTTTCTAGTTTTACATTTTATTTATAATTATTTAATAATGATGGAATATAATAAATATTGGAAGTTAATGATTATTTTAAAAAATAAAAGTAAAATTGACGAAATTATTTCATTTTTAAATTTGCGAATGTTTGACCTTTTATGATTTCGAGATTTGTATAAATAAAAAAGCAATATAAAAGAAATTATTAATTATAATATGATAATAATTTAGAAATATAGTATCTTCACAAATTTCAAAATAAAAAAACATTCAATATTTTTTAATTATGAAATTAATAATACAAAGAATACAAAATTTGCTATTTCTTTGAAGCTGAAATTTCCAAAATAAATATCATTTTCTCCATTTAAATAAAAAATAGTACCATAAATTAATGTTTAAAGAAGTGAGGTTTGTAAGTTTTTCAAGTGATTTTCCAAATTAAGTGCATCCTTCCTAACCAATATTATTACTCCTGTTAAAAATAATTAATTTTTTATTTTTACATTTTTAAATATAATTATTTAATAATGATGGAGAATAAAAAATATTGGAAGTAAATGATAATTTAAAAAATAAAAGTAAAATTGACGAAATTATTTCATTTTTAAATTAGCGAATGTTTGACCTTTTATGATTTCGAGATTTGTAGAAATTAAATATGCAATAGAAAAGCAATTATTAATTATAATATGATAATAATTTAGAAATATAGTATCTTCACAAATTTCAAAATAAAAAAACATTCAATATTTTTTAATTATGAAATTAATAAAACAAAGGATACAAAATTTGCTATTTCTTTGAATCTGAATTTTCCAAAATAAATATCATTTTCTCCATTTAAAAAAAATAATACCCTAAATTAAAGTTTAAAGAAGTGAGGTTTGTAAGTTTTTCAAATGATTTTCCAAATTAAGTGCATCCTTCATCACCAATTTTATTATTCCTATTAAAAATAATTAATTTTTTATTTTTACATTTTATTTATAATTATTTAATAATGATGGAGAATAAAAAATATTGGAAGTAAAATGATAATTTTAAAAAATAAAAGTAAAATTGACGAAAATATTTCATTTTTAAATTTGCGAATGTTTGACCTTTTATGGTTTCAATATTTGTAGAAATTAATTATGCAATAAAAAAGCAATATTTGCTATTTCTTTGAAGCTGAATTTTCCATAATCAATATATTTTCTTCATAATAAAAAATTTTACCTTAAATTAATGTTTAAAGAAGTGAGATTTTTTAGTTTTTCAAGTTATTTTCCTAATTAAGTGCATCCTTCCTAACCAATATTAGTTTCCCTATTAAAAATAATTAATTGTCAGTTTTATATTTTATTTATAATTATTTAATAATGTTGGAGTATAATAAATATTGGAAGTAAATGGTTAATTTAAAAATATAAGTAAAATTAACAAAATTATTTCATTTTTAAATTTGAGAATGTTTTATCTTAAATGGTTTTAAAATTTTTAGTATTTTAATGATTATAATACATATATTTTTATTTTATAATCATACATTTTAAAATTTATTCATTATAAAAATTATAATATAATATTATATGAGGTTTTCGGTTGACTAATTCATAATATAGATTTAATTTTATAGATATTTAATATGTTATATAATTTTTTATACAAGTTATTTATTAGGGAAAATTATTATTATTACATATTAATAATAAATTAAATGTAAATAACGAAATTTGATTTTGGAGAAACGATATATCATTTATAAATAATGAATTATCAAAGAAATTTTAATGTATTTTAATCATTAAATAGTGATATATCAAATCTAATAAATTAATATTAGACTATGTAATGAAATAATGAATTTTCATATATATGCAAAAATAAATTATGCAAATAAATTATAATAAAAATAATATTTTAATCAGAATTATAATATAAAAACTATAAAAATTATGAATTATGCTACCAAAAACACCATATATTATTCATATTAAAATTAATTATTATAATATGAATTTGTTAGATTAAAACTCCATTATATCCAATATTACAATATTTTATATTATATTATTTTTAATATTTACCTTAAATTGATGGTTAATTCATTAGCTAATAATAACTCATTTACTTATTTTATTTCTCTTAAATTTTATTTAATGTATTTTGGCACATATTTCTCATATATTTATTAAACCATATATTATTTTTTATCCTTTCATTTTTTACTTTTATTGTAACAAATAATTATTTCTAAGCAACTAATTCTTATTATATTTTTAAGATATACTATTATTTTTTTAATTATATTTTCTTCTTAATAAAACAACTATTTCCCATTAATTTATACTATATATTTATTTATTTTTTAGTTTGTCACTTGATTGATGGAATGTTTGTTTATTTATTTATTGCCTGTTTGATTGTTTGATTAGTTTTTATTTTTTTTTTAATTAATTATTAATCACTTCAAATAACATATATTTTATTTTTAATATTTAAATAGAATTAATATGACTAATCTATTGTTAATCTAATTATTGAAATATTTTATTTTATTAATATATATCATATGCTTTAATAACTAATACATAACGCTGTTCAAAATAAATAAGTCTTATTCATACAATTTTGATTAGCATTAATATATCACAATTTTTTATTCAATATTTTATTTAATATAGAAAAATCAATAAAATATTTTCAAATTATTTTATATATATAAATTATAAATAGTATTGATTTTTCAAGGTAGCCTAATTGTTTTCAACAATTGAGTCTATTTGTTAACAATTGCTTAGATTATTAAAATATTAATTACGTGATAACCTCTTTATAAAATACACTAAACTAATACTATATAATCATTTAAAAATTAGTTAGTTTGAATTCTCAACAAATTATAATAAAATTAAACAAATACTCATATATTTAAATTGGAAATAAATTAATTTCAAAATTTTTTTGAATTTTTGCTATATTATCCCTTAATAGAAATTTATAAAACTTATTGAAATTTTTCATATGATCTTTTTTCTCTACTTAATTTTTTTTGTTTGGGGGATTTAGTTTTATTTTTGCTAATCACATGGAAAATATCTTCTTCGATAATAATTTTTTTATAAATAATAATATTTTTGATTCAGGATATTATCTTTAATTGAGTCATCGATTCTTTTTACTTCTTTTGCTGATTAATATATTGCTATTAGCAGCTGAATTCGCTATATCAAAATTTTCAAAGTTTTAATACAAGTAAAATTATATTTTTATTATTTAATTTATTTACTTATACAATAATATTCAAGTATCAAGTTACAGTTATATATACACGTTATTATTATATATTTATATAAATATGAAATATAAATGTTTAACTTGAATTTTTTTTAAAATATTTCAGATATATGTAATTTACACTTTCCTTTTTTATCTAATTTTCTTAATCTTCGAATAATATATCCTTCTTTTGGGCGTATAAATTTAAACTTAATCCATCTAAAAGAAATAAAATATATCCTTCTGAAAATTTAAAGATAAAATTATGGGATAATTAGGATATGAGGCGTCTTCTTCACAACTTTCTGATATTGGAACAGTTTCTAAAACTTATTTGCCTAAAATTTTGAATTTTAGAATAATAAAATATTTATAATGTTTTAGAAATCTTCTTCAAAGTTAATAAATTCATTAAACTCTATGTTAAATCTTTCTTGATTCTTTATAAATTTTTTCATTTCATTAACATTCTACATCTTTAATCGTCCCGAAAATTGTTAAATACAATTCTAAAGAATTTATTGTCATTTTAACAAAGAAATTTTCAAACTTGTTATATTAATAATTAGTAGATGATTTTAATTTTTTAGAGTTTACCTTATTATTTTAAAAATTGAGTCTATTTTTTCTAAAATGGATAAAATTATTTAGTTTTTTATAAATGATTTTCTTTTTTTATAATATATTAAATAAAATACTATATAATTATTTCCAAAATTAGCTAAAATTCTCAGAAATTAATAAGTAAACATTTGTATTTCACAAAATTTCAAATTTTCATAAAAAATGGAACTATATTTTAATAAAAATAATTTGAAGAATTTTTTTCTAAAATGTCCTTTATATTTTCTCTACTAAAGATATACCTCTATACAGGCACTTCTCTTTTTTTACAAAAAATTTTATATTCATTTTTTTTCATTCATCTTTAAACCAAATTCTATAGCTGTCTTGAAGATGAATTTGAGTCGAACTAATTCTATGTTTACACATTCATGAGTAATAAGTCTAGTTATATTTTTGTCCATATATAACTTCATATAATTTTAAAGCATATAATAAAATCTTTATGCTATATACTTAAAGGCTGAGCTTAGCATCATATTTGGAGTAATTTTGGCTTTAATTGTATATATATATATGGGTAAGCTATATTCTGTAATATTAATCTTGAATCGAATATTTAATTTCTTAATAAAGTCCAAATATTATTGTTCTACCAGTGGTTAAGTAGTTACTTTGTTTAACACTGCTTAAACCAAGACCTAAAAACCCATCAAAAGCGTTTGTTTTATCACTAGAAATCATCTATTAGAGACAGTTGAATTAAGCATCATATATAGGTAGAAAATCGCGAAATCTTATTTCTAAAAACCTTTATTTCTTAGGATGTATGTTCTACTGGTAATTTAGATTGATTTCCTATGCAAAATTTTATTATATTATATTACTCTACCCCCGAAATTATCTTATCTTTCTCATATAAATAGAAATTCACTATTACTCCTTTCCTATTGTTAGGGTTTAAAAGAGAGAGTCTTTATATGTTAGAAAAAGCTATAAATAAGTTTTTACTTATTATAAACTAATATTTTTTGGTCTAATCTGCATCTAAAGAGTTTTTTTAGACAGACAATTTTAAGAAATAATTTAACTCTGTGTTTAATTTATAAATTATAATCTTTTTTAAAGGTTGTTTAAATCGTAAGAAATAGTCTAAATATACATTTCTTGAATTACTATGTTTGCTTAGTGCTATGTGCGTAAACAAGTATTTTGAAGGAGAATAGTTAGTTTTTTGAAAAAGAATCAGATGGGTGAGATGGGGGGCAAGAATATTCAAAATTGGACTAATTTAAGTTATCAAATATTAAAATTAATTCTAAAATTAACTTTGAAGAAGATTTTATTGCTTTGGTTTTATTTCTTCTCTACCTACCTGACTATATACATAGGTTATCAAAAAAAATTCCGCAAAGCTCCAATTGCAGTATCAAAATTTTCACAAAATAAAAACTATTTGAAAATGAATAATTTAATTAATTGATTGAAAAAAATATGATTCATTTTATAAGAAATTTCAAAGAACCACAGGAAATCGATTAGCTTTTGCAAAAATAAAATGAATTAGAAAACTACCTTGTCCAAAATTTAGAAAGAACTTTGTGACTGTAAATGCGAAGAAGTGAATCTATATAGAGTAAAAGCACCAAAATAAATATGAAATTTACGTTGACTTACTTTGTTCTGTAAAGAATGGACAATAAACGCATATATTGGCATTTCAGCGTAAAAACATATAATTTAAGAAAATTTAATAAGATCAATCAAAATTTTGATTACTATTAATCTTTTTGATTTTTAATTTTCTATATTAAGAAAAATGTTAGGGATTTTTAAATAAAAATTTGTAGTAAATATACTAAAGTGAAGGATTAAAGTGGCAAAGAACAGGAAAACTTAAGTGAAAACAAATGATGGCATTAACGAACTTAATTTGGAGGAAATAAAGAGAAATTTGGAAAAAGTGCAAGAAGAGGAGAAGCCCAAAAACTGGGATATTAACAATGAAATGAGTTTCAGCAAATACAATCAAGGACACAAAATTAAGAATTTTAAGGCTAAATAAATAGGAAAAAGTTAAGAATAATAAACACTATATAAATCAGCAAAGCAAAAAATAAGAGCGGATAACATAACTAAAAGTTAAGAAAATCAGTGAATGTTTGCTCATAAGCCAGACATGAGCACAAAAGACAACTGGAGGTGCATGAATACAAGATTGAGGATAAAAAAGAAACTGGGAAATTATAATAATTTCGAAAACCTATTAGGAAAAGACTCTTTATAAAATTTAAGCTAATAGGAAAATACTAGTCTAATTAAGAGAAATCTATTTAAGTAATCAAAATTAAGATCATTTAAAAAATTGATTTTATTTACTCATAAGGAATTAGTTTAATTTGATCTAGCGTTTTTATGGGCTTAACAATAGTTAAACATACTTTTATCAGCTAAATTAAATATTTCATTTTCGAGAACTAATATAATTAAGCCTCATAAAACAATAAGAATAAAGATAATAAAAAATAAGGGCTATAATTGATGATTATTTAATCTAACGATAGGACATAACATAACAATTAAATATAAAATTATTTGTATCTTCATACTTTGTAGAGTCAATTAAATTATATTTGCAAAGAAAAAATAAGTTGATTTAAACTTCGAAAATCAAATTTTATTCAAAGAAACTATTGCAATACCTACAGCATTGTTTCTGGGTAGTTCTGAAGAGGAACTATACGGTTTCGAAATGTATTTATAATTCAAAAATATTAATTATTTTAAAAACTAATGTTATCAATGCCTGAACCAACGGCTAAATGGTCTTTAATTTATACGAAATTCGAAAAACCTCTAAAAATCAGCTTCTTAATGAGAAAAATCTAGTCTCATCATTTTTGAAATAAAAAGAATATACTTTATGAAAACAGATTTCATTTACTTTTAAGAAATTTTGAGATCTGATACAGCATTTTGCTGGGCTTAGCATTTGAGAATCAAAATTTTACTGTAAAAGTTAATCAAATAAAGGTTATAAAAACCAAAAAAGTATAGGCAGAGGTAAAAAAATTAAAACTAAGAATTTCATAGAGAAATGTGCACTTCAAGAAAGCAATTATAAAAAGGAAAATGCTCTATAAAATAATAATATTATTATATATGAGATATTTGTTCAGTGCGAAAAAACTCACAAACCTAACTTCTTTAGACAGTAATTTAGTATTAATTTGGCAAAAAGTGCTTCCTTTTATGAATAATTCAAAGAATCATCAGAAATCAATTTGTCCTTTTAAAATAAATGATTCAGAAAACTACTTATTTAATTAGTAAAAAATAAAAATTAATAATGTTTTAAAACAGATACTATGGGATAATAGTTACTTTAAAGTGTTTATCTTAAACATTTCGAAAATTAAGACACCATATCCTTTAAAATAAAATCGATATATATGTGTAAAAAGCATAATAGGAATACCCATTATCAAAAATGATAAAGATAGAAGTGTAAAGTTATTTAACCATCACTATTAGATAGAGTTATTAATTAATTATTTTAATCCAAGTTTGCTCTATAAAATCTGGTTTTTTAGGAGTGTAATAAGTCTTGCATGATTGTACAGTCCTGCATAGATTAGACAATAATAGATGCAATAATTACGTCAAAGGATGGATCTGCCTAACAATATATTTGGTTTAGGCTTGGAAAAGTCTGGGAGTGGTTCTCCATAATTGCAAAAGTTAAACTGATTAAATAAATCGCTAATTAAAAAGTAGTATTGCACAAAAAAAAACAGAAAAGTGAAATAATAAACATTGAAAACATCAATCATCAATAATGACGGAGATACTATTATGCAGTGTTGGAATTGAAATATTATTATGTCGTTGAAGCTTAACTAATCTCCCAGCCTACCTACTTACCGAACTACCCAGAGAAATTTTTCAGTTAAGTTCTAGATATAAAACTGTTTCATATCAAAAATATGATGCAAAAATCGAAGTTAGAAAATCAAAGCTTTTAATTATATGCAAACACAGGAAAATGCTTTTCATTGTATCTAAAATTTCATAGACCTGCTTAGAGTCGATTTTTAATCTCAAAAAAATGTAAATTTTTTAAATATACTCTTCTTAGCAAATGAAAATAATAAAAAAAAAATTATTGTTATTATTACATTATTTTTTTAAAATTTTGATAATAAAGTAAATTCTATGTTTTTAATATATTTTAAGGCTGATATTTATTAATTTAGTTAGTAAAATTTTAAGTTCAAGATAATAGTATCTAGACTTATGAATTCAGGGTGAATCTATTTATTTGAAGTCCGGCCTTGGTTCGATTCTTAAAAGATTATATTGTTTGTGATGATATATTATTGGAAACCAATTTGAAAGTCGATTTGAGGTTTTTGATTACACTGATGGAGAATATTTATGCTTTAGAATTTATTTTTGGTATTTTTAAAGTATTATTGCTATAAATATGCTTCATAGATGCTGAGGCCAGTTAAATGCCATATCAGAAAAAAATGTAAACGAAATGCAGCAGGATTTACGCTAAAAATTAATAATAAAATGAATTTTGAAACGAATAATAAGTAACAAATTTATAGATGGAAGTAGAAAAGACAAACACTAAAACAGTTTAACCTATAAATATAATTGTAAAGAGTAATGAAAATGCTTAGAGAATAGTAGAAAAACTTAAAAATAAACATTGAAAACAACAATAACAGCAATTGTAATAATAATTTTTTATAAACTCAAATATATTTTCCGCAAGTATTTGTGTTACTACTTGTCTATTTGTCAAAAACAAAACTTATATCAATTTCGATTTTACCGTGTTAATATTGTAAATGATTTTCCATAAAATATTGACTATGGTGCTTTAAGTTGATAAATTCATAAGATAGATTTCATTTTATAGATATATAGTATATTTTACTGTCTCTTACTTAAGTTTTTTTTTATTATTTTTATAAAAATTATTATATATTATTTTGGATGTAAAACTAAATAACGAAATTTAATTTTAGAGATAGACAATCAGCAAAGGACTCTCAAGCAAAAATGAGAGCGGATAACGCATTTAAAACTTTAGAAAAGCAGGAGCACAAAAGACAGCTGGAGGTAAAAGAGTTAACTATTGAAGAGTTCAAAAATAAATTGTAAAGCTAGTCTGATAGATGAGGTGAAATGATTTAATAGAACTAACAGATAGAAAGATTTATTAGATAAGTTGCAGATTATTTATTTTTTATTCTTCTTCTTATTATTATATAATATATAATATAGAGAAATTTTTAAAAAATAATATTTTAAAATGATCTATTCTAATGTATTTCCTTTATATATGAAACACGAAAAACATAATAATGGATGAAAATTTTATTTTTATATAAGTAATACCACATATTACTAATGGCTAAATAAAATTTTCAAAAAACATCATTTTGTTTTATTTTGCTTTTTTTCAGTTTTTCTGATTTTGATTGATGCTTTTTTTATTTTGTCAACTCAATATTCTTTTTTTTACAAAATTATTTATTTTTTCTAAAAAAAAATGATTAATTCATAAATATAAGTATAATACATATGTTTTTTTGAAAAAAAAATTATTTTTTTGAAATTGATTTTCATAATTTATGAATGAAAAATTATAATTATATATCATAAAATTAAAGGATTTACCATAGACACATAATAAATTATTAAAATACCTAGCATAAAATTTAGATTTTAAATTTTATTTCGCATTTAGTAATACTATACTATGAAAAAATTTCTTGTATATAATCTGTTTTCTAACACCCTTAGTTTTCCTTTCAGAATTTCTTTCGTCTGATGAATTAGTAGATTATTCTTTTTTTTTGAAATTATAAGTTGTCAGAATCTTTAAGAAAACTAACTGAAAATGAAAAGTATATTGCCATTGCTGAAAACACTTAAAGACTTGTTTTTTAAAACTTTTCGAATCTCACTTAGTATTAATTAAATTCTCTTTTTTTAAGTTAGTAATTTACAAAGTTAGAATTAATTTAATCTTTTCTAAGTGAAAAATATAAAAATTGATTCGCGTTTTGGCTTTGCAGTATTTAGAAGACTTGACTTTTTATTTCTGAGAAGGTTCCTAGAATTGAACTAAAGCAAGGCTAAAAAGAAATATATACACTTCATATTCATAAACCAAGGCTTTAATATTATATCATGGAGTTCCTATTTTATAGACTAACTAAATAAACAAAGTCTAAAAATACACACTACCATAACAAAAACATATTTACTATAATTTCAAAATTATTAAGATAAAATCAAGTGTAATAACAGTAAATATTTGTTTTGTTATTTTGTTTTAGTTGATAAAAGAGTTGGAATACAATCACTTAAATCATATAATTGATTGGCTTTATAATTTATTCTTTCATTATTTATTCCTAAAACTACAAAGAGCAGCGATAATTTTAAGTGCACTTTCCAAAAAATGTAAATTATAAAATACTCATTTTAAAATAAAGAGCATTTTACTTTTTATAAAAGCTTTCTTGAAATACACCTTTCTGTGAAATTCAATATTTCATTTTCTACCTCTGCCTACACTTTTTTTGTTTTTATGACCTTTTTTGTTCAATTATTACAGTAAAATAAAATTAAGCTTCACATATTCTAAGCCCAGCAAAATGTTGTATGCGATCATAATATTTTTTTTTTTTAAAAGTAAAAGAATCTGTTTTCAAAACGTATTTGCTTTTTATTTCAAAAAATAATGAAACTAGATTTCCTATTAGCTATATTTTTAAAAGAATATGATTTTTAAAGGCTTTTCGAAATTCGAATAAACTGAAGATCATAAAGCCGTCGATACAGGCAATGAAAATATTAGTTTTAAAATAGTTGATATTTTGCATTATTTATCCTGTTTTATCTTATAAATATATTAAAAAATCAACAAATATATACACTTTTTTTATTATTATTCTTATTGTTTTAACTTAGATATTTAAATTTTTTTAATATTTTCATCTTATTTCATGATAATATAAAAAATAGTTTTGCCTTCTAATATTTATTTCAAGTATTTTAAATAAAATTAAATTCTATTTTCATCTAGAATTCTTATAACTTACAAATCGATGCAACTTGGACTATTGAATTAAATTTTTTCATGTAATCACTGCTGCATTTGGACAAAGTTCTTGTTTTTCTTTTTGGACATTGTTTTACTCAGATACTGCATTTTTTTTTTTTTTACGGATGCAGAAACAGTGAAGCACCATTTACTGCTAAAAATCGCTTCAAAAAACCAAAAATAAACTTAAAACACATAATTCATTTCCTAAAATGATTTAATATTGGCTTCGATGTTCTACGAATTGCAAATTCAGCGACAGCAGATATTTATATCGGTTAGTAGGAACGGATATATGAAATTAGGTTGGTAGACAAAGGCTAGGGATATATAAAGAAAACTCAAAACACACATTGTTTTGTTTGCCAAAAGGAAATAAGGCTATTAACTTTAAAACACCCCAATCTACAATATCATCTCCCATAACAGAAAATTAACAAAGAAAGAGTAGAACCTGTAGTTGGAATAGGCATATCTAAATATTTGAACATAACAGAACTAACTAACTATGATCATACCTTCTATTTTGGTGGATAATTAGGATATAGTAATAAATTAAATAATCTACGAATTGTTTGAAAACGATAATCTTAATAATATCAATAGAAAGAGAAAACTCCTTAAAAATATAAATAATATTCTATCGATCTCAAAACTCAAAAAAGCCAGCTCCTATATTACACTTAGTGGAGATTTTAACAAAGCAGAAAAACCTATTGATATATTTCACAATATTAAAAATGGCTTTCACTATATGTTCTAAATACATAGCTAAATTCATTAACAGATTTGGTACTCATAAACAAAAAAAAGTTGCGAAATTGACTCACTCGAAAACTGAAATCACAGACTGTCTAATACTTCTAGAGTATCTATTGAAATCGCTCGGAATTGTTAATCTAAAAAAAAAGAAATCATTATCCTGCATAAAAAAAACTCACTTAAATCAGAGTAGTTCAAGAAATTTATATTTCTTTTAAATTCATGATGAACCAAACAAGAATAAAATTAATTTCACAATATTGATGAAAATTAAAAAAAATAATGAACCCTATAAGTTACGAAATTTCGCATGATTAAAATTGTAAAAACTTATTGGAAAAAAAAATAAATTATATCATTTTTTCAAAAAGGTGAAAATCACCGATAAGTGCCGGAAAAATTACCCATCCAACAATGTCGAATTGTCTCTTCTATTGCAAATCTGAATAGTCAACTTTTTAGAAAATTTTATTTGAATGATGTGGCGTAGAAAAGCAAAAGCGAAATAGTATTTCTGCTCGACGGCTACGATAAAGTTGTGGGCAATCTTCATCGTGAAAGATAGAAAATAATAGCAAAAGGTGGTTTCAAATCCCTCTTGTCTGACGTAGTGAAGTATCTGCGACTCGACGAGTATCCGAAGGTTTGTGTTAGACAATGAAAAAGGCAAGAACTTTTTCCAAATTTCTGAAGTTTCCCTAGTCTGTCTCGTGTAACTAAAAACCAATAAATTCAAAAAAAGTTGCTTGCCTTTCGAAATAGAGCAGTTGAGAGCTGGCAAAGTGATTTGGAAATTCGTCAGAAAATGACAAAAACTGAACGGTTTTAGCGGTGCAGAAGTGGCTGAAATAGATAGGTTTATGCTCCAAATCTCAATTGTTATCATCATCTTTTTTGTACCATAAACAAAAGAACAAACAGGTGAAAAAAAACTCAAAACTTAACGAATCATTGTTTATTTCGAGAACTCAGAGTGATTTATTTTATAAATTGCCATTGTAAATTTAAGATCAAAAAAGAATATGTCTGATAACAACTACTAGACAAAGTCCTTTGAAATTTCATCAAAAGTCAACGAAGAACAGCAATAAAATGAAATATATTTACCGCAGCAGTTGAAAAAGGTGCATAGGTGCTGAAAAAGGTGGAGTTACGATTGATATTTTCGACTTACAAGAATATCAGTTAGTAAAAGAAGAACAATATTGTATTAATAGAGCTAGTGACAAAGCTGATATTAGCAAAGAAAAGGGTGCGTAGACAGTAAGTAGTTCTTAACATAAAAGGGAAGGATTTGGACTAAACTAGTGCGTTTTAGAATTTCTCAAACAAAACCACTTGTACTACTCTGAAAAATCAGCATTGCCAATGATTTCTTTTCTTCTTCGAATCGAATCGAAGAGCTCAGGTTCTGTTGATTTCTTCTGAACAGGGACATGTAAATTGGAATAAATAAATTGATTTTTACTTTTCTTTAAAAATTAAAATTAACCCAGGGAATGAGTACTTTACTCCGCAATTTTGGAATAGAAAAAGTCCTAAAATAGCTTTTTTTACTGCTTAACCGTAGTTAAAGTTGCGTAGTAGTTTAAAATGAGTAACAACTTAACAATCATTTAAATTCCTTACTTCAATTTGCATAAGAAAAACAATAAGATAGGGAGAGAGTGTTAAGAAGATGAAGAGTGGAAACTGAGTTCATGATTAGAGGGCATAAGGAAATTATATATAGAAAAAGCAGCTTATAAAATGCAAGGGAAAATCAAGAAACAGCTGCTTTTGGAGAAACTAGTAAAAAAAATAAGAAAAACTGATTGTTTTTCTCATCGATGGACTTTTTAAAATTTATGGTGGTTGAGAAATAGATGTTAAAATAACAATGAATCGAATGGAGGCTTTCCCTTTATATAGTCTTTGAGAAACTTTGAATTGAAAGATGATGGCCACAGTAACATCAAACTCCTTTAGGTGTTTGCAAATCGCGAACAAGAAGAATAGAAGTTTGTACACTATTATAAGCTTATGAGCGCAGGATTTAATACAGATTCTCTTTCTGAAATTCTTTGAATAAGTTGTGATGAATCAGACTGCAGAAGTTATAAAAATATTAGTAGAAGGTTCTGCTTTTGTTTTTTTTGAGCAAATAAATGCTGAAAATAATGCCGAATATTCCGATCCTATCATAAGTAGAATAATATCATTCCTAATGAAAAAAAGCCATAAAATATAGAATCTGCTATTTTGCTTTTAAAGATGGTTTCTTCCGGTGACGAAAATAGCTGCTGGTTTCTCAAAAAGTGTGATTTTGTATTTTTTCTGATGAAGTAATTTCAACTTATTATTGACATAATTACTTCCATAAACGAATTTCTTTCCAGATAAACTGCTGATATATCGTCTTGAAAATTGAAAAATTTCGGGAATATGCTCAGAGTTTAAAAAGTAGCTTAAAATTTATCAAGCAGCGAGTGGAAAATTTGTTTCACGTTGATTTTTTCTCATTTTACTTGATTTTACTTGTATAGTGAAGGAAAATGAAAAATATTTTGAAAATCATCGCTACAACTTAAAGTAAAAGTATTTGGAATAATGTGGCGCTTTTAGAGATTTATAACCCGTATCTGTGCAGCCAAGAGCGTAAAATGGCCTGCTTTAGAATAATAGGAAGCTCAAAAAATTTAGTTTCTAAATATAAATATATACTTCAATAACTTATCGCCGCAAGAAAAATATTTAAAGCAGGAATTCGATAAACTTAGTCTTGTACTACACCTGATCTACACCTTTCCTACTTTTAAGTTTCTTTTATGCATTACTCGAAATCAATTAAGCTTAAGCCTCTAAACAAAAGCATAATAATCCGCTTTTCTCAACGGTTATTCGAAAAAAAAAAAAAATAAATTATGTTCTTTCTCTGTGTTGCTATTTTATTCTAATGCCGCTGCCTAAGCAGATGCAAACTGCTTAATGTGGACCAAATTTTAATTAGCTAAACATGCTCTAAATGTTTATTTTCATAAATGTAGAAGACTTATAAATTTTCATTTTATCCTATCACAAATAGATTGATATTACCTGGAACAGTTCAAGAATTTGAATAAATATAAACAAATTATACTTAAAAATAATATATATTGCAACTATCATTACTACCACGAGTTTTTGTTTAACTACATTTATTATTCAGTGCTTTGTAGATAATCGTATATTAAAATATTTTTCTGTTTTTTTAAGAATCCATATAATTTTTATGATAATAATTTAAAAATGATAGAATCTAATTTTATAAATAATATAATAAAAAATGGTATAGATTAAAATAAATTGATAATATTTAATAATAATTTTTGTAGAAATCCAAAATAAGAATAATATTATTATAATATTATAGATAATTATAAAAATATTTTCGTAAAAGAATTATTTTATTTTTTAAAATTAATTTATATATAAGATATATATAATGTGTAAAAATCCCATATAATAACTTAGAAATAACATCAAAAAAATAATATAAATATTTCTTATATTTAAGATATAAAATGAAATAAATAAGAAATGATATACTAAATAAAGTGTTAAATTTTATAATTTAATAAAATATGAAATAAACAAATCTTATCAAAAATATATTTACTTATTGATTATATCAAGTTATTTAAGTGATTTTTCAAATTAAGTGCATCCTTCCTAACTAATATTATTTCTCCTATAAAAATAATTAATTTTTAGTTTTCCATTTTATTTATAATTATTTAATAATGATGGAATATAATAAATATTGGAACTAAATAATAATTTTAAAAAATAAAAATAAAATTGATGTAATTATTAATTTTTTTAAATTTGCGAATGTTTGACCTTTATGGTTTCGAGATTTATTGAAATTAAATATGCAATAGAAAGCAATTATTAATTATAATATGATAATAATTTAGAAATATAGTATCTTCACAAATTTTAAAATAAAAAAACATTCAATATATTTTAATTATGAAATTAATAAACAAAGGCAGAAAAATTTTCAATTTTTTTTTAAAACTGAAATTTCCATAATAAATATAATTTTCTCCATACTAATAAAAATAGTACCTTAAATCAATGTTTAAAGAAGTGAGATTTTAAGTTTTTCAAGTGATTTTCCTAATTAAGTGCATCCTTTCTAACGAATAATATTATTCCTATTAAAAATAATTAATTTTAAAGTTTTACATTTTATTATAATTATATAATAATGATGGAGTATATTAAATATTGGAAGATAATGATAATTTTAAAAAATAAAAGTAAAATTGATGAAATAATTTCATTTTGAAATTTGCAAATGTTTGACCTTTTATGATTTCGAGATTTGTAGAAATTAAATATGCAATAGAAAAGCAATTATTAATTATAATATGATAATAATTTAAATATAATATCCTCAAATTTTAAAAAAAAAAAACATTCAATATTTTTAATTATGAAATTAAAACAAAGGCAGATTAATTTGCAATTTTTTTTTAAAGCTAAATTTCTATAATAAATATAATTTTCTCCATACTAATAAAAATAATAGTACTCTAAATTAATGTTTAAAGAAGTTAGGTTTGTAAGTTTTTCAAGTGATTTTCCAAATTAAGTGCATCCTTCATTACCAATTTTATTTTCCCTATTAAAAATTATTAATTTTTTAGTTTTACATTATATTTATAATTATTTAATAATGATGGAGTATAATAAATATTGGAAGTAAATGATTATTTTAAAAAATAAAAATAAAATTGACGAAAATATTTCATTTTTTAATTGGCGAATGTTTCACGTTTTATGGTTTAGAGATTTGTAGAAATTAAATATGCAATAGAAAAGCAATTATTAATAATAATATGATAATAATTATTAGAAATATATCATCATAAGTTTTAAAATAAAAAAAATTAAATATTTTTAATTATGAAATTAATAAAACAAAGGCAGAAAAATTTACAATTTTTTTTAAAGCTGAAATTTCCATATAAAATAATTTTCTCCATAATAAAAAAATAGTACATTAAATCAACGTTTAAAGAAGTGAGGTTTGTAAGTTTTTCAAGTGATTTTCCAAATTAAGTGCATCCTTCATCACCAATTTTATTCCAACTATTAAAATAATTTATTTTTTAGTTTTACATTTTATTTATAATTATTTATAATGATGGAGTATAAAATATTGGAATTAAATGATATTTAAAAAATAAAAATAAAATTGACGAAAATATTTCATTTTTAAATTGCGAACGTTTGACCTTTTATGGTTTAGATATTTGTAGAAATAAATATGCAATATAAAAGCTATTATTAATTATAATATGATAATAATTTAGAAATAATATCCTCACAAATTTTAAATAAAAAAACATTCAATATTTTTTAATTATGAAATTAATAAAACAAAGGCAGAAAAATTTGCAATTTTTTTTAAAGCTGAAATTTCCATAATAAATATAATTTTCTCCATACTAATAAAAATAGTACCCTAATTCAATGTTTAAAGAAGTGAGGTTTATAAGTTTTCAAGTGATTTCCAAATTAAGTGCATCCTTCATCACCAATTTTATTCCAACTATTAAAAATAATTTATTTTTTAGTTTTACATTTATTTATAATTATTTAATAATGATGGAGTATAATAAATATTGGAATTAAATGATATTTTAAAAAATAAAATAAAATTGACGAAAATATTTCATTTTTAAATTTGCGAACGTTTGACCTTTTATGGTTTAGATATTTGTAGAAATTAAATATGCATATAAAAGCTATTATTAATTATAATATGATAATAATTTAGAAATAATATCTTCACAAATTTTAAAATAAAAAACATTCAATATTTATTAATTATGAAATTAATAAAACAAAGGCAGAAAAATTTGCTATTTCATTGAATCTGAATTTTCCATAATAAATATAATTTTCTCCATTTAAAAAAAAATATTACTAAAAATAACATTTAAAGAAGTAAGGTGCGTAAGTTTTTAAGTGATTTTCCATTATGCATCCTTCATCACCAATATTATTTCCACTATTAAAAATAATTAATTTTTTAGTTTTACATTTTATTTATAATTATTTAATAATGATGGAGTATAATAAATATGGAAGTAAATGATTATTTTAAAAAATAAAATTAAAATTGACGAAATTATTTCATTATTTAATTGGCGAATGTTTGACCTTTTATGGTTTCGATATTTGTAGAAATAAATATGCAATAGAAAAGCAATTATTAATTATAATATGATAATAATATATAATTATTATCCTCACAAATTTTAAAATAAATAAACATTCAACATTTTTAATTATGAAATTAATAAAACAAAGGCAGAAAAATTGCTATTTCTTGAAGCTGAATTTTCCATAATAATATAATTTCTCCATAATAAAAAAATAGTACCATAAATAATGTTTAAAGAAGTGAGCTTTGTAAGTTTTCAAGTGATTTTCCTAATTAAGTGCATCCTTTCCAACGAATATTATTATTCCTATTAAAAATAATTAATTTTAAAGTTTTACATTTATTTATAATTATTTAATAATGATGAGTATATTAAATATTGGAAGTAAATGATAATTTTAAAAAATAAAAGTAAAATTGACTAAATTATTTCATTTTTTTAATTGGCGAATGTTTGACCTTTTATGGTTTCAATATTTGTAGAAATTAAATATGCAATAGAAAAGCAATTATTAATTATAATATGATAATATATAATTATTATCCTCACAAATTTTAAAATAAATAAACATTCAACATTTTTTAATTATGAAATAATAAAACAAAGGCAGAAAAATTTGCAATTTCTTTGAATTTTCTATAATAAATATAATTTTCTCCATACTTATATAAATAGTGCCCTAAATTAATTTTAAAGATGTAAGGTGTGTAAGTTTTTTAAGTGATTTCCTAATTATATGCATCCTTCATCACCAATATTATTTCCACTATTAAAATAATTAATTTTTTAGTTTTACATTTTATTTATAATTATTTAATAATGATGGAGTATAATAAATATTGGAAGTAATGATTATTTTAAAAAATAAAATTAAAATTGACGAAATTATTTCATTATTTTAATTGGCGAATGTTTGACCTTTTATGGTTTCTACATTTGTAGAAATTAAATATGCAATATAAAAGCTATTATTAATTATAATATGATAATAATTTATAAATAATATCCTCACAAATTTTAAAATAAAAAAACATTCAATATTTTTTAATTATGAAATTAATAAACAAAGGCAGAAAAATTTGCTATTTCTTTGAAGCTGAATTTCCATAATAAATATAATTTTTCTCCATAATAAAAAAATAGTACCATAAATTAATGTTTAAAGAAGTGAGCTTTGTAAGTTTTTCAAGTGATTTTCCAATTAAGTGCTTCCTTCATCACAATATTATTTTCCCTATTAAAAATAATTAATTTTTAGTTTTACATTTTATTTATAATTATTTAATAATGATGGAGTATTATAATATTGGAAGTAAATGATAATTTTTAAAATAAAAGTAAAATTGAAGAAATTATTTCATTTTTTAATTGGCAAATGTTTGACCTTTTATGGTTTCGATATTTGTAGAAATTAAATATGCAATAGAAAAGCAATTATTAATATAATATGATAATAATATTAGAAATATTATCATCATAAGTTTTCAAATAAAAAAACATTCAATATTTTTTATTATGAAATTAATAAAACAAATGATACAAAATTTCCTATTTCTTTGAAGCTGAATTTTCCATATAAATTAATTTTCCATAATAAAAAAAATAGTACATTAAATCAACAACATTAAAGAAGTGAGGTTTGTAAGTTTTTCAAGTGATTCCCTAATTAATCGCATCCTTCATCACAAAATTATTTTCCTATTAAAAATAATTAATTTTTTAGTTTTACATTTATTTATAATTTTAATATTATGTAGGGTGGGAAGTAAATGATTATTTTAAAAAATAAAATTAAAATTGACGAAATATTTCATTATTTTAATTGGCGAATGTTTGACCTTTTATGGTTTCGACATTTGTAGAAATTAAATATGCAATAGAAAAGCAATTATTAATTATAATATCATAATAATTTATAATTAATATCCTCACAAATTTTAAATAAAAAAACATTCAATATTTTTAATTATGAAATTAATAAACAAAGGCAGAAAAATTTGCTATTTCTTTGAAGCTGAATTTTCCATAATAAATATAATTTTCTCCATAATAAAAAAAATAGTACCATAAATGTTTAAAGAAGTGAGCTTTGTAAGTTTTCAAGTGATTTCCTAATTAAGTGCATCCTTCATCACCAATATTATTACCACTATTAAAAATAAATAATTTTTTAGTTTTACATTTATTTATAATTATTTAATAATGATGGAGTATATAAATATTGGAAGTAAATGATAATTTTTAAAAAATAAAAGTAAAATTGACTAAATTATTTCATTTTTTTAATTGGCGAATGTTTGACCTTTTATGGTTTCGACATTTGTAGAAATTAAATATGCAATAGAAAAGCAATTATTAATAATATGATAATAATTATAATAATATCCTCACAAATTTTAAATAAAAAACATTCAATATTTTTAATTATGAAATTAATAAAACAAATGATACAAAATTTCCTATTTCTTTGAAGCTGAATTTTCCATAATAAATATAATTTTCTCCATAATAAAAAAAATAGTACTAAAAATTAATGTCTAAAGAAGTGAGGTTTGTAAGTTTTTCAATTGATTTTCCAAATTAAGTGCATCCTTCATCACAAATATTATTTTTCCTATTAAAAATAATTAATTTTTTAGTTTTACATTTTATTTATAATTATTTAATATTTATATAGTATAATAAATAGGGGGGAAGTAAATGATTATTTTAAAAAATAAAAGTAAAATTGACTATATTATTTCATTTTTTTAATTGGCGAATGTTTGACCTTTTATGGTTTAGAGATTTGTAGAAATTAAATATGCAATAGAAAAGCAATTATTAATTATAATATGATAATAATATATAATTAATATCCTTACAAATTTTAAAATAAAAAAACATTCAATATTTTTTAATTATAAAATTAATAAAACAAACGCAGAAAAATTTGCAATTTTTTTTAAAGCTGAATTTTCCATAATAAATATAATTTTCTCCATAATAAAAAAAATAGTACATTAAATCAACGTTTAAAGAAGTGAGGTTTGTAAGTTTTTCAAGTGATTTCCCTAATTAATCGCATCCTTGATCACAAATATTATTTTTCCTATTAAAAATAATTAATTTTTTAGTTTTACATTTTATTTATAATTATTTAATATTTATGTAGTATAATAAATAGGTGGGAAGTAAATGATTATTTTAAAAAATAAAAGTAAAATTGACTAAATTATTTCATTTTTTTAATTGGCGAATGTTTGACCTTTTATGGTTTCGACATTTGTAGAAATTAAATATGCAATAGAAAAGCAATTATTAATTATAATATGATAATAATTTAGAAATATAGTATCTTCACAAATTTTAAAATAAAAAAACATTCAATATTTTTTAATTATGAAATTAATAAAACAAAGGCAGAAAAATTTGCTATTTCTTAGAAGCTGAATTTTCCATAATAAATATAATTTTCTCCATAATAAAAAAAATAGTACTAAAAATTAATGTCTAAAGAAGTGAGGTTTGTAAGTTTTTCAAGTGATTTTCCAAATTAAGTGCATCCTTCATTACCAATTTTATTCCAACTATTAAAAATAATTAATTTTTTAGTTTTACATTTTATTTATAATTATTTAATAATGATGGAGTATAATAAATATTGGAAGTTAATGATTATTTTAAAAAATAAAATTAAAATTGACTAAATTATTTCATTTTTTTAATTGGCGAATGTTTTACCTTTTATGGTTTCGATATTTGTAGAAATTAAATATGCAATAGAAAAGCAATTATTAATTATAATATGATAATAATATATAATTAATATCCTTACAAATTTTAAAATAAAAAAACATTCAATATTTTTTAATTATGAAATTAATAAAACAAAGGCAGAAAAATTTGCAATTTCTTTGAATTTTCTATAATAAATATAATTTTCTCCATACTTATATGAATAGTGCCCTAAATTAATTTTTAAAGAAGTGAGCTTTGTAAGTTTTTCAAGTGATTTTCCTAATTATATGCATCCTTCATCACCAATATTATTTCCACTATTAAAAATAATTAATTTTTTAGTTTTACATTTTATTTATAATTATTTAATAATGATGGAGTATAATAAATATTGGAAGTAAATGATTATTTTAAAAAATAAAATTAAAATTGACGAAATTATTTCATTTTTTAATTGGCAAATGTTTGACCTTTTATGGTTTAGAGATTTGTAGAAATTAAATATGCAATAGAAAAGCAATTATTAATTATAATATGATAATAATTTATAATTAATATCCTCACAAATTTTAAAATAAAAAACAATATTTTTTAACTATGAAATTAATAAAACAAAGGGCACATGTCAAACTTTGTCCAATATTGTCCAACGAACACTGTCCAATGATGTCCAACGTATTGGACAATATTGGACATTATAAAAAATATTATTTTTAGGATTTATCCTACTAATCAGATTTAATTTTGAATTCCAACGGCGCCAAAGGGTTTTAATTAGTGAATTATCATACTATACCACTGGATTTTGTATAATAATGTGTTTTTCTTCGTTATTGTCTATTTTAAGTCCATTGGACAATATTGGACAATATTGGACACTTTCTTTAAATTGAAAAAAGCTTTCGTAAATATCATTTATAATCTTAATTTGCATCATTTAGAACCATATTGGGAATTTTTAGACTCTATTTTGGTACATAAATAGTTCTAATATAAAAAAATGTATAATCAATATTTTTAGATTTCATCTCATAAATCTGGGTCATTTTCAAATTCTAGAAAAGGGAAACGGTTTATTAAGCTTATTTTTATAATATTCTCGCAGGAATTTTAATAATAATTTATATTAATGTATGTTTGCTTGTTTGAAAATCCATTGGACAATATTGGACAATATTGGACATTATTTTAATATTCATTTGGACAATTTTAATTACTATTAAAAATTATTTTAACACCATTAATATCATTTATTATATCAATATATATCATTTATAACCTTTTTGAGGCATTATTAATATATTTTTAGTACTTAAATAGTTCTAATATTTTTATATATTAAAAAAAAATATTCCAATATTATAACTAATTTTATAATAAATTATAAATATTTATTTACATATATTTATATATATATATTATATATTTATATTTATAGATGTATACATAATATTTATATATAAATATTATATTCTTTAAAATTAATTAAATTTAAAATATAATGAAAAATAATTAATTCAAATTTTAACGAAAAATAGGAATTTTAAATTTTTTCAGAAATAATAATAAATAAAAAAACATATGATAAAGTGATAGAATAAATTTATAAAAACCCACTTATAACTGTTAAAATATAAAATTACAACAATTTGCATGATGAATCCTAAAAATATTAAATATAATATATAAAAATATTTGAACTATTTAAGTACTAAAAATATATTAATAATGCCTCAAAAAGGTTATAAATGATATATATTGATATAATAAATGATATTAATGGTGTTAAAATAATTTTTAATAGTAATTAAAATTGTCCAAATGAATATTAAAATAATGTCCAATATTGTCCAATATTGTCCAATGGATTTTCAAGCAAGCAAACATACATTAATATAAATTATTATTAAAATTCCTGCGAGAATATTATAAAAATAAGCTTAATAAACAGTTTCCCTTTTCTAGAATTTGAAAATGACCCAGATTTATGAGATGAAATCTAAAAATATTGATTATACATTTTTTTATATTAGAACTATTTATGTATCAAAATAGAGTCTAAAAATTCCCAATATGGTTCTAAATGATGCAAATTAAGATTATAAATAATATTTACGAAAGCTTTTTTCAATTTAAAGAAAGTGTCCAATGGACTTAAAATAGACAATAACGAAGAAAAACACATTATTATACAAAATCCAGTGGTATAGTATGATAATTCACTAATTAAAACCCTTTTGCGCCGTTGGAATTCAAAATTGAATCTGATTAGTAGGATAAATCCTAAAAATAATATTTTTTATAATGTCCAATATTGGACAAAGTTTATATACCCCAAAACAAAGGCAGAAAAATTTGCTATTTCTTTGAATCTGAATTTTCCATAATAAATATAATTTTCTCCATAATAAAAAAAATAGTACCATAAATTAATGTTTAAAGAAGTGAGGCTTGTTAATTTTTCAAGTGATTTTCCAAATTAAGTGCATCCTTCATTACCAATTTTATTCCAACTATTAAAAATAATTAATTTTTTAGTTTTACCTTTTATTTATAAATATTTAATAATGATCGAGTATAATAAATATTGGAAGTAAATGATTATTTAAAAAATAAAATTAAAATTGACTAAATTATTTCATTTTTTTTATTGGCGAATGTTTGACCTTTTATGGTTTCGATATTTTTAGAAATTAAATATGCAATAGAAAAGCAATTATTAATTATAATATGATAATAATATATAATTAATATCCTCACAAAATTTAAAATAAAAAAACATTCAATATTTTTTAATTATGAAATTAATAAAACAAAGGCAGAAAAATTTGCTATTTCTTTGAAGCTGAATTTTCCATAATAAATATAATTTTCTCCATATTAATAAAAATAGTACTAAAAATTTATATCTAAAGTAGTGAGCTTTGTAAGTTTTTCAAGTGATTTTCCAAATTAAGTGCATCCTTCCTATATAATATTATTATTCCTATTAAAAATAATTAATTTTTTAGTTTTACATTTTATTTATATTTATTTAATAATGATGGAGTATAATAAATATTGGAAGTAAATGATTATTTTAAAAAATAAAAGTAAAATTGACGAAATTATTTCATTTTTATAATTGGCGAATGTTTGATTGACCTTTTATGATTTCAAAATATTTAGTATTTTAATGATTATAATACATATATTTTTATTTTATAATCATTATTTATTAATCATACATTTTAAAATTTATTTATTAAAAAAATTATATTAAAATATAGTATTACATATTATTTATCCATAAAATTAATTCTTATAATATGAATTTGTCAAATTAAAACACCATAATATCCAATATTACAATATATTATATTAGATTATATTATATTTAATATTTACCTTAAATTGATGGTTAATTCGTTAGCTAGTAATAACTCATTTACTTATTCTATTTCTCTTAATTCTTATTTAATGTATTTTGGCACATATTTCTCATATATTTATTAAACCATATATTTATTTATAATCCTTTCATTTTTTACTTTTATTGTAACAAATAATTATTTCTAAGCCACTAATTCTTATTATATATTTAAGATTTACTATTATTTTTATTATTATATATTCATCATAGTATTACTAGTATTTTCCATTAATTTATTACTATATATTTATTTATTTTTTAGTGTGTCTTTTGATGGATTGAATATTTGTTTTTTTATTTGCTTATTAAAATTTTTATATTTTTATTTATTTATTTATTTATTTATTTATTTATTTATTTATTTATTTTTATTTATTTATTTATTTATTTATTTATTTATTTATTTATTTATTTATTTTTTTGTTTGTTTGTTTGTTTGTTTGTTTGATTGTTTGATTGTTTGATTAGTTTTAATTTTTTTTTAATTAATTATTAATCACTTTAAATACGATATATTATATTTTAATATTTAAATAAAATTAATATGAGTAATCTATTGTTAATCTTATTATTGAAATATTTTATTTTATTAATATATATCATATACTTTAATAACTAATACATTACGCTGTTTAACTTTAATAAGTCATAATCATACAATTTTGATTATCATTTATATATTGCAATTTTTTATTCAATATTTTAATATAGAAAAATCAATAAAATATTTTCAAATTATTTTATATATATATATTATAAATAGTATTGATTTTTAAAGGTAGCCTGATTGTTTTCAACAATTGAGTCTATTAGTTAACAGTTAATTAGATTATTAAAATATTAATTATGTGACAACCTCTTTATAATATACACTTAATCAAATACTATATAATCATATATCAATTAGTTTGAATTCTCAACAAATTATAATAAAACTAAACAAATACTCATATATTTAAATTATTAAGAAAATAGCGCTAAACTGGAAATAAATTAATTTTACATTTTTTTTTAATTTTTGTTATATTATCATTTAATAGAAGTTTATTAAACTTATTGAAATTTTTCATATGATCTTTTTCTCTACTTTTTTTTTGTTTCGGAAGATTTAGTTTTATTATTGCTAATCACTTAGATAATATTTTTTTATAAATAATAATATTTTTGATTCAGGATATTATCTTTGATTGAGTCAGCGATTCTTTATAACTTCTTTTGCTGATTAATATATTGCTATTAGCGAATTCGCCATATTAAAATTTACAAAGTTTTAATATAAGTAAAATTATATTTTTATTATTTAATTTATTTACTTATACAATAATATTCAAGTATCAAGTTACAATTATATATTCACATTATTATTATAGATTTATATAAATATGAAATATAAATGTTTTATTTGAAATTTTTTTGTAAAACAATTCAGATATAATATTTAATTCACACTTTCCTTTTTTATCTAATTTTCCTAATCTTAGAAGAATATATCCTTCTTTTGGGCTTATAAATTTAAACTTAATTCATATAAAAGATAAAAAATATATCCTTCTGAAAATTTAAAGATAAAATTATGGGATAATTAGGATATGAGGCGTCTTCTTCACAACTTTCTGATATTGGAACAGTTTCTAAAACTTATTTGCCTAAAATTTTGAATTTTAGAATAATAAAATATTTATAATGTTTTAGAAATCTTCAAAGTTAATAAATTCATAAAACTCTAAGTTAGATCTTTTCTTGATTCTGTATAAATTTTTTCATTTCATTAGCATTCTATATCTTTAATCGTACCGAAAATTGTTATATACAATTCTAAAGAATTTATTGTCATTTTAACAAAGAAATTTTTAATGGTCTTCTATACTTTTTAATATAAGATGGATATATTAGAGAAAAAAATGATATAAGAATATCCTTTATCTAAAATGATAAAATGATACTTTTAAATTACCTAGTCACCATATTAAGAATAGAATGAATATTAAATATTTGAGTTATTTCGAGTAGTTCATGCATGATTTCAAGTGATAAATAAGCTTTGACTACTCTAGCCAGTGTTTTAATCCACATTAATAAAAACTGAAATCTGGTTTTTAGGCAATGTAATATGATTAAGAGTTTATTTTTACCTTGGCAAGTTAGTAATATATTGAGTGTTTGGGTAACTTAGTTATGTTTTTCGAAGATATTATTTGCTGCTAAAAGGGCTCTCCATAAATACATCCTTTCTGATGGTATTTTGTTATGTCTAGAGAGTAGAAAAGGAATGAATATTTTCAACCTATGACAACTTTGAGACCACGATTAACATGGACTTATTCTCCATTATTCGTAGTGATGCTCTAAAGCTACTTTAAGGAAACTGGAATATATAAGCTCTCTTGATAGAGGTTGCTGATGATTCATTCTTTCAGCTAATTCTTCATTATTTTCTCTAATACTAATTCTGGGGAAACTAAAGAGCAATCGCCCTTTTTCGAGTCTTTTATGTTTCAGACACTTCTGGAGGTGTTAAAAGCGTTTCTTCTAAAACGGAGGGGAAATGGACGGGTCATCTTTTATCTATTTTTGAGGTATAGGTTTTTCAGAATTAACTTGTTAAATTGTGCGAGTTATAGGAAAAATTTGCAAAATTAACAACTAATGCAGTAGAGTAAGGAGAATTATAAGGAGTAGCAAAAATAATTAAACTGAATAAATCCCCAATTAAAAAGAATGATGCAAATGCTATGAAAGCTGTAAAGTTAAAATTAAATAATATTAAAGCTGGGAAATTTCTTTAAAACTCAAAAGTATTTTCCTCAAGTTATACCACATTAGTTGATCCAAAGAAAATAAATTTTTTTGATTAAATGTATATTTTAAGGCAATTTTTTGAAAATTTATTTTACTTTGGTTCCTTTCTTTGAAACTTATTATATTGTTATTATTGAATTGGCTATTAGTGGAGCTTTACAAAGCAATTTAATTTAAGCAACATCAATAACAATATAATAACAATAATAAAAATGCTAACAAAAACAACATCAGGAAATGTTCTTGTTATGTTGTAAATTATCGTTTATATGGGCTTTTAACTCAACGAATTATCTACATTTTTAAGGAAAAACAAAACATAACATCAAGACAAATTAATTTTTAATAATTGACTTAAATTTTTAGCATTATAAGATTTTTTTAAAAAAACTAAAATAATTAAATAAAACATATAAAGCAAATCGATAACTAAAATTTTTTTTTAGAAAATGTCGAAAATCAAAATAAACATAAGTTCTTTCTTTGCTCATTTTATTTAGGCTCATTTGGATTTACTGTTATTACTACTACTATGCATAATTGTTTGAATTTGGCTAGATTATTCTAGTAGTTTGATCCCAAATTTATTTGCAAACTTTTTTTAATTTCTGATAATTTTTTATAACTTAAAGAAGAAAGATTAATAAATAAAAATAAAGACAAAAGAGAATGGCAGAGTCAATATGTTTTAATAATTTATGAGTATAATAATGAACTAAAAAATAAAATTTGATGTAAAAATTGTATTTACAATTTATTTATATAATTTAAATCTTTATTTCATTAAAAATTCCAATATTAAATTGTCTGCAAAAAAAAATTTATTTTTCAAAAAAATAGATTGAAAATAATATATAGTTTATATTTATTTAGTAAAATAATCATTTTTTTTTCAAACATTTCATTAATTTTCTAAAAAAAATAAACTATGTGTTCAAAAAATAATAAAATTACTAATCAATATATGCAGAAAAATGTGAAAAAAACAAAATAAAATAAAACAAAATTAAATTTTTTTAAGGTATATTTTTATTCATTTTTTTTAGAAGACAGTTATACTTTATTATTTTATTAATTCATATTATATTATTTATATATTATATATTCATATTAGTTAAATTATTTATTATGGTAAAATAATTTTTTATGATTTATATTTTTATTAGTAACTTTATAATTATACTTATAAAAAATATAATATTCTAATGATAATATCAATATGTACTATTTTAAAATATAAATATGGAGTTTTTGGTAGCAAAATTCATAATTTTTATAGTTTTTATATTATATTTCTGATTAAAATATTATTTTTTATTTTAATTTATTTGCATAATTTATTTTTGCATATTTATGAAAATTCATTATTTCATTACATAGTCTAATATTAATTTATTAAATTTGATATATCATTATTTAATGATTAAAATACATGAACATTTCCTTGATAATTGATTATTTATAAATGATATATCGTTTCTCCAAAATCAAATTTCGTTTTTTACATTTAATTAATTATTACTATTTAATAATAATAATTTTTTTAAAATAAATAATTTGTATAAAAAATTATATAACATAATAAATATCTATAAAATGGGGTTGGGGTTGGGGTTGGGGTTGGGGTTGGGGTTGGGGTTGGGGTTGGGGTTGGGGTTGGGGTTGGGGTTGGGGTTGGGGTTGGGGTTGGGGTTGGGGTTGGGGTTGGGGTTGGGGTTGGGGTTGGGGTTGGGTTGGGGTTGGGGTTGGGG